>VDFB02364156.1:66711-363220 GCA_007258455.2 Sequoia sempervirens | reverse complement strand
TTCCGTTTGGAGCCCTTTCTTTGCCACTATGCCTTCATCAATGAAGTTGTGCGTTGCTCCAGTGTTAATCAAAGCAACTATTCGCTACCACTGAATCATCCCTCGAACCTTGAAGGATTCATTTTTGTGAAAGCTCGAGAGTTGGGAAAAAGTGCCCCCACCTCCTTGTTCATCTTCGGACTCTTCTGAAGCTTTCTCTTCATCACTTTTTTCAAAACCATACTGCTGCTCGGAGTGATCAGATTCTGATCCAAAATCAGAATAGGCCTCCAAATGGTTTGCATGGCCCCTTCCATAGCATCTATGACCCTTAGTTCAAGGTTCTTTGCAAGTGTAACATTTTCTATCCTTTCTCAACTTCTCCTGGAGTTCATCATCAATCCTAGAGGGGAATTTCTTATGCTGATTTGAAGAATGCCTTTTATCCCTCTTGTGAGCAAAGGGTTTTGGTGGAAACCTTGGTCTTGGAGCTGACAACTCGATGCTTCGAGCCTTCTTAATGGTTTCTTCTAGACTTGGTGGGTCGAATGCCTTAACCCATCCTTTCAATCGTTCTATCAATCCTTCGGAGAATAGTACAACCAAGCTTCTTTCAGTGATGTTGGGCACCATCACGGAAAGTCTTTGGAAATCTCCAATGTATGCTTCCATTGAACCATGCTGTTTCAGCTGTGCAAGCTCCCTAAACTTCACCTCTGGGTCTTTAGTATCGAACCTCTCAATCAACTTATTTGTGAACTCATCATAGGTTCGAATGAGGTTGTGGCCAAGTGTGACCAAACCATGGTACCACCACTCATGGGCAACACCTTCCAAATGCAACATTGCAAATTTTATGGCATCTTCAGGCATGGGCCTTAGTGAAAGGTAGTTGTCTAGCTTCTGAACCCACGACCTTGCTGAACATGCTTCACTTCCATCGAAGTGAGCCAGAGACACCTTTCCAAGGGCTTGTTGATAGTTAGTCCTAGGAGCCACAGGAGCACGGTTATCAGCTTTTCCTCCGTTTCTTCTATTTCTATTGTTCAAGAATTGATTAAAGGACCATTGGTCTCTGAGATCACGGGGTAAGGTGGCATATTCCATGTAGGCTTGCCTGACATCATCTGCAAAAGGAATGGTAGCTTCAACTTGTGGTTCCTTCCTCTGAGTGAATGTAGGAAAGAGTGGCCTAGAGGTTGATCCTCTAGTCGTGGCCTCATGTTGGCCAATAGTCCTGTCTCTTCCATTGCCATTGTTTCCATTGACACCACTATTTTCTCCTGTGGCATTGTTTTGACTAGGGGTATGATTCTGAGCAGCCTATTGATCCATTCTTGGAAGCAAATGGGACATCATATCAATCATCCCATCAAACTTCTCCATACTATCCTCTCTTTCATCCATGGTTTGCTTATGACTATCTGACATGTTCTCAACTGCTTTACCGGTATCTACTGCTTTCCCTGTTTCTCTCAAAGCCTCTAAAAAGGTTTCTGCTTCTGGCACTAGTTGAAACCGTGACTGCTGATTTCTGGCCTGACTTTTGGTGTAGTATCTGCAATTACTGTCACTCATCTGTCAACTGAATCACTGTAGGGCACAAGTTGGCAAGATCATGGCTCTAATACCACTGTGATGAACCAAACCATTTTTTTTTTTTAATTACAATAGGCAATGCAACATGCACCCGTTAAGGTTAGCTCTAAAACCAAAATGATGCAGAAAGCAACTCTAACCAAGGACGTACACCAGGATCCCGATGTTGGGCAAGGTGTGAGCATATGGTTAGAGGATCTTATGCATTGCTGAATTGAAGTAACTCTCATCAAGAATGCGCCCTAAGACCTGATGTGGGAGGAGGGGTGAGCATATGGTCAGAGGGTCCCTACAAACTGTTGGCTGAAAGTAACTCTAACCAAGAATGCGCCCTAAGACCCGAGGTGGGAGGAGGGGCGAGCATATGGTCAGAGGATGCATGAGTTTTGTGATGGCTCAGCCGACCAACAATTGGAAGTACAATGCAAATTCTTAAAGTAAATAGGCGGCAAGCCAGCCTCTTCCACTTATTCAGTGGGATGTACAAGTAAATAAATAAAAAGGAAGTGAGAATGCTGACAGTACTACTGTTTAGCTTACAACGAAGATGATATCTTGCGAGAACCCTGTATTAGTGAAACAAAACAAGCTGCAATTGTATAGACTATCTCCTAAATGCTCAATATGATCTCCAACACTCAATCCCAGCCCAAATGATGATTTACTCAATTTTGATATGATAGACCAGCAACCTAAATGTAACAACCAGCAACCTAACAACTCACTAAAATGCATATATCTCACTCAAAACTCACTCTATTGACTTGAAATCAAATGCAAGAAGTTCTAATGCTGATGGCGCCCAAGATGAAACACTAAAACAACTCCTAAAGATCTTTATTTATTTTGCACGGAATTCAAAGCATACCCATAATGGCACGATCCTCAAGGAGCGATTTCACTCTATAAAATCCATCTCTCCAAAATAAAATCTACAACTTCATAGGAAGGGTCGCTCCTAGCAAGAAATCACAAGGATGAAACATCTAAAACGAGAATATTTTTATTTTTGAGTTTATGAGCAAAAACATACATTCAACTACTCTAACCAGCAACTCCAAAATTTGACTGAAATGCAAGAACTCAACTACAATATGCAAGAAAACTCAAATACAAGCGCATTAAGCCCAACTACTACTAATCTCTCAACTAGTTGCTATGTTTCAAGCAAGAAGTCATGCCTAGCTAGGAGGTATGCATCCCTCGAAGCAATCCACTAACCATTCTGATAGCATAACAGTGCAATAAACATGAGATAATGAATTGAAGAAAGAAGGCTGCCTTTTATAAACTTGCAAGGCATGTCCAGAAGCTTCTAGAAAGGGCGCCCAAACTAGGAAGTCAAATTATTTTCAAATTTCAAGTTGACTCAATCTCCACTTCAAGTTGGCGTCCCATTTGATGAACGTAAGCACTTTATTGAATTAATATTTATCTTTCCTCAAGTTGGCATCCCAAGCATCTCAAGCCATATTTGACCTTTAGAAATATTTTAATCATCTCCTGATGAGGCATCCACGCTTGAAGTCCCCTTTTTTTAAATCATCTTTAAGTCATGAAGCTAGGCCAAGGGGTTATAACATTAAAATATAACATTATAACATAAAATTAACTTATCCCTCCAAAAAATGCATCAAAAGGCCAAAAACAATGATACCAACTGAACTGGCCGAAGAGAGTAGCCAACTGAACACCATGCATGCCATACCACTGTGAAGCTCTTTGAAAACCCAGAAAGAATCCGCAAACTGAACTTAGAACTCCAAGCAACAACCCCCTAAAAAATAGGAAACCCTAATTTTCACCTCCTAGTAGCCTACAGGTCTCAGGAATAGGCTAACGGTCAATTGCAAGATTCATTGCTGAGAAGAGGACATTACAGGGAACAAGAGCTTGCAGCTAAAGAGGTTTGCAAAACTTGTTTTTACACAATAGGAACAACAATTACAATAACTACTTGTTGGCTAAAAGAGACTCAACAATTCACTATCATAAAACAATTAAAGAACATTGAATAACAAATAGAAGGCACTTAGGCTCAACGTTTTGTTATCACTATCATGGTTAAAGAAAACTAATGAGCAAAGGCTCTTATTTATAGGCAAGTAGAGGAGTAGTGAACCCTAAAATCTCCTTGCTTTCACAATCTAGGGCTTGCTCAGCAAACAAGCTTTATTTCTAAATCTAGAAAGAAGATATCATCTAACACCTAAGAAAATAGAAAAAGCAGGGACTGCGAACTATTACAATTTATCTTCTTTCTTTTTTTCGAAGAATGTATAAGAATTGCTCCAAGAATAGAAAGAAAGCGGAAAGAAAACTTCTAGATGAAAGCCATTTCAAATCTTAATCACATCTGCTAAAAAGCAGGAAATTGTGTCCCGATCCGGTGCATCTATAACATCAATAGCCAGGTTGTGCTTTTCTAAGATATCCTCTCCATTTGCAATTGATCTTACGAAATCTTCGACCTCATTGGCTGCTTTTTGAAATCTTGATGACATCATGGCAAGGTGATTCATTTTGCCACCAACTGTATTGCTGCTATCACAATTGCAAGCAACACTTTGAAATTGAGTTTGCATTTCATCAAGCCTGACATAGGAACCATCTTCAAGACTATACCGAGAAGGAATCTTTGTGACAAACTCATTGATGAAAAGAAGAGCTTTGATCACCCTTTGTCTGTAGGCAATAAACTCCTTGGATATCCTCTTGTAGGTTTTAACCTTTAAGACATGATGCTCTCTCCAAGCAAGGATCTGCCTCTTGTGATCTTTTGAAGCCGCTGAACCATAGGTTGGATCTAAATCTGCAGTGATGATCTCAAGCCTTGGTTTTACTTCAGCCACTGATTTTTCAAACCCTTGGATACCTTGACGTAGCTCGTGAGCGTTTTCTCTCAATTGAAACATTCGTGCGAAGATCTCCTTTCCTCTAACAATGAAGCTCTTGATCCACTCTTGAGTTTCCTTCCCACAAATAACCAGTTGTCTCAACTGATAATGATCAGTTGGTGTCTCGAAAACCTAGGGCAGCAGTTGGGTCGCCTACGATGAGCCATGGACGAGGTTAGAAATATAAAGCCTGAGCTACTATATTTCAGCCTTGAGGGCTGCTTTGTCTTCCCCATCCTTGAGCACTCTTTCCTGAAGGCTTTCAGACACAACTCTAAATAGATTGACATCTACATGTCTGGTGTTTTTACCAAGGTTAACCTTAACCATCATGAAGGCCTCCATATCCACTTGATCTCTGTTCTTATGTTCAGGAGGTAAGGCAGTCTCCATGATCACCTCACCATCAGGACTCCTCTCATAATGAACTTGCTTCTTCACTTTCTTCTTGGGCGACTCCTGATAGATGTTGTCAAGGTCATCAAAATTTACTTGATATGAAGGTCTCGTTCTTTGCCTTCCCAAGGAGCTCTGAAGCCAAGACACGGTAGCGTCTTTACTAACTTCCTTGGGAGGTACAATTGCAATTTCTTCATCATCTTGAATATCTAGGTCAATATGGATTGGTGAAGCCCTTGTCAATGATATAGAATCATGTGCTAAGGGCGCTTCTTCCGTCTCCTTGTGAGGTATAGATTCTTCTGGAGAAGCTTCTGCTTCAACCGTTGATGGCTCCTGTATGACTATACTTGAGAAGTCTAGCCTCCTTACATTTTTGGTTGACCTGCTGCCCTTTACACCATCTTGAGGCTGACTTACGCCTTTCCCTTTTGATTGTGCTTTGGAAGAGGAGGGAAGTGATGACTGTACCCTTGGCGGCTCTGCTGCTGGTATGGACTTCTTCCTTTAGAGAAGTAGGAAGACCTTGCTATGTTCAAGGACTTGCCTTGTCCTTTCTTTGACTGAGAGAGATTCCTTATTAGCCCAATTGACTTGAGGAAGGGGCTGATCTTCAATTCTCTTCCAGGCATAGATTGGGAGTAACACATCCTCATCATCATCTGACAATCCTTCGATATCCTGTGATAGGCAGTCTTCCATCTGGTGAAGAGTGAGCTTGCTCTAACTATGCCTCCGCACCTTGAACTCATCTGTACAATTGGCCCAAAAATCTTCAAGGGCGGATATGTGAGCATAGTTTCTCTCAAGTCAAGCAGCGTAGATGCCACGAGGATCATACATTCGTCTCTCACTGTAAGGCTTGAGACCAAGTTTGTCTAAGTCATCTCCCATGGTTTTAGCATCTGCTATTGTCCTGCATGTATAGATTCCCAGTCCCAATGGAAAATTGAGGGCGGCTTTCTTTCTATTCCTCAAAAATGTGTGGACATCATGTGCCTGCCTTAAGAACTCCATGAAGACAACTTCGTCTGATGGGTACCTTGGTAGCATGAGTGGAGCATCGGAATAGCCATAGACTCTAAGATAGGTGAAAGAAGGAAATTGTATGAACCAATTTGTCCACTCCGCCATCGCTGCCCTGGCGACTGAAGAGATACAGATGTGCAATTCATTGTCTAGGTCCCACACTATGTACATCAAGAAAGCCTCATTCACCCTCTTGTAGTGATGCAGTGACTTTGTGGATTCCAACTGAGGGTAGTAGTTGTAGATATGTTGTAGGCTCAACGATCCCTTGGTGTTCAATCCTCTGAATTGACCTTGGTAGACCACTAGGTAGACTAGGTAAGAAACCATATGGAACTCATGAATTTGGAAATACTCTGTTATCTGCTAATGGAGGCTGTCACTGATCAAGGTGGGCCAATCATAGAACTCAGTCTTCTTCATGATATGGTGTATAGCGTAGAACATCCAAGGCTGAAACTTGGTACCATTTTCTGATCCAGTTACCCTATTGAGCAAGGTGATTATGATAGCAATCTCATCTTTGAACTCGCCTCGTCCGATGTTCTTAGGCAAAGTCTTATGCTTCTCCTTCATCCATCTTTGAGCAATCTTCTTGCTATATTTGTCCTTGTGCATATTCCACATCCTGTCACATTCGCCCTTTGAGATAGTGACACTTTCAGGCCAAGGGGGAATGGAGAAACATTTCTCGATCATATCAGGCTTCAAACTACAGATCAATTTGCCATCAACTGATTGAATCTCCCTTGTAGCCGGATTGTAATGCTTGATGCAAGCGATTACAAACTCGAGGTTTTAACTGAGGAGGTAGGAATAGATATTTATCATGGTGAGTCCAGAGGTCCCAAGCTCTCTGGCGTGGTAGTAAGTTAAGTAAAGCACTTCCAAAGCATGGTAGATCAAACATCGATTTGATGTGATGCAAGTCCGGCCCGCCTTTGGATGAAATCATGGTAGAGGAAATGATTTGGTCTTGAAATCATTGGGAGTGTATCTCTACCTTGAAACCCTTGAAGAATGATCAAAACCCACCCAGGGGTTTGTACAAGCCTTTGGAACCAACTCTACTACTTTGTGAACGCCGATCTTCCTCCAACCACACCCCTGGAAACTCCTTCCAAGATTGCATGGCCTGGCCTCAAAAACTCCTGCAGACAATCTAGATCGTCCGTTTTTGAAAATTTTGAATTTAGACTGAAAAAGCAGCAAACCCTAATTTCTTTAATTTTTCACGGAAAAAGTTGGCACTTGGGTTTTGTTCAGAATACAATTAGAAATGGACTCTGTTGATTAGATTTGAAAAACATTGAGGGCTGATCGAAAAAGCAACAAACCCTAATATTTGAAATTTGCTTTGAAAAAAGCTGTGATATGGGTTTTCTTTAGAAGACTGATTTGAGAGGACTTAGATGATCAAAATTCGAAAGCACTGAGGATTTCATTGACATGCAAATAAAAAACAGCTGCTGCAATATGATGAATTTCTTGAAAATTTCTTCAGAAGAATGAGATGATAAAGACCCAAATGGCTGAAAATTGAAAATCTTAGCCTTCTTCAAAAATTTGATCTTCTGGATGAAAAAGCATGAAAAAGCAAGGCGTTATGCTGGTGGTCTGAATTTTTTTTATGAAAATCAGCAACCTTGATCTTGAATCTTGAAATATCACTTCATATTTGCTGCTCCATTTTTCTCCTTTGGATGCCACCTGCAAAAATAATGAAAATTACATGAAAAGAGGTGTTAAATAGGCTTAGGGTTTGAAATAGGTTTGCTTTCTTTTGCTTTTATCTTTAAAACTCTAAAATCAGCTAGTTCGATGAACTTAGACATTCTCTTCCTCTTGTAATCTTGAAACTTTTGGAAATTTGGCTAAGTCATGACAAGTTGGGCGCCCATTCTCTCCAGGGGCGCCTACTCGCTCCAAAGTCATTTTTTGGAAATTTTCAACTTTTCACAATTTTGACCCCCTACTTTGACCTCGATCTTTGGCTTCCAGATTGATCCAACAATCGAGTTGGATGATTCATCGTGTGCCCTGATTGATTCTAAGAAGACTGTTCTGGAGGCATCTCTAGGGAAAAACTTTGTTTTGATCTTCAAATTCATGGGAGCCTATTTCGTCTAGGGGTGCCCATTTTGTCCAGAGTTAGCCTGATTTTCAAGTTCCTCCTTTTCCGTTTGATCTTTTGATGAAATCTTGACTCTGGGAGCTACACTGATCCGATTGATTGGCTGTCTGCTTCATTGGATAGCTTGACTGAAATCGACGAGGTAATCTTGGAAGCCGCATTTATAACGACCTATCTCTTGCGTAAATTAAAAAATTTCAAATTCCACTTCAATCATATAAAGGTAACAAGTAACAAAGGCAATACAATAAAATTTTAGCTTTATTGATAAATATATACAAGTTACAATATATTTCCACATCAATTCCATTTTCATTGCAAAGATAAATCAAAGTTCAAAAGTAATACAGTTACAGACATAGCTCGTAAGCTTTTGCACAAATAGAAATAAGAATGTCTAGGAGCCCATCCTTTCAAATCTTGGTACATCGGCTGCTTGCTATGGAGGAGAAACATCACTTAAGCTCAAGCAATCTATGGATTCGTGATAATGTAATCCCCTCTCGTGACACTTCATCCGCTGGCAGACGGGCCCTCCCTCCACAACATTACCGGTAGTGGCATCCTTGAACTAATACCAACTAGCATAGCCGGTCCCACATAACCGAACCTTGCTATTTCACATAATCCCCAAACTAGTAATTTGGATCACAAATGAAAGATGCTGTAGCTCTCAACTATCTCACACCTATGATATCGCATCTTCACTGTTTGGCTAAAAGTATTCTCATTCAGATTAATGTAGCGGTCATCTATCATAAATATTACTTAGGGCTGATTTGAGTTAAGGCTATCTTACTCTACGCGTAGGCTGTGTCCTTCAATGGGTTCAGTTTACTCCATACTTCCTACCTCAAACAGTCTACTAAGAAATGAGCCAATCAACAAGTGTCTTTATATCCTAACTCTTTATTTAGGAAATCTTTATCCTAGGAGTGATAGCTTCTGTCATCACCGCTAACCTTAATAAATATGTCAAAAAGACCATACTCTGGTTTTAATCATTTGTTCCTAGTGGGATAATTCTTATTCTCCAATACTGAGATCACAAGAATTCAAACTCAACTCTTGTATACTTTCTAAACCCTTATTTAAAATCTTTCCCCATTATTTCCCTATAATGCAAATTAAGTAAAACTATACCCTGAAGCTCCTTAAACATTTGAATTCATTTTCTTTTATCCTTACATCCTTCATTCATTCTACCATTAAAATGTATTGAATTCCCTTATGCATTTACCCTTAATTGTAATGATTTCCCTTATTCATTTGTCCTTTAAATACAATGAAATTCCTCACACATTTGCCCTTAAATGCAATGAAAGTTTATCAAGACATTTCTAATTCTCCATGAACTAATTGCAATCATCAAACACAAGAATAAGAGAAAGAAGCATTTCAAACAAGAATTATAAAATAGATATCATGCCTGATGTTTTAAGCTCTTTCTTCCAGCACTACGCTTCTTGACACTCCTTCAGCAACTTCTAGAATTCCAAATGGAGGTGGCTGCTTTGCAAATCTCTCTTTCAATGGTGATGATTTCTTCAAGTCACTCTTCACAAATGACACTTCTCTAATAGAAGTTAATTCAAATATGGATTCACTCCTCTCAAAGCTGAAAAGGGATTTAGCACAGTAAACTGACAATTTGCTGGTAAAATCTTCTGTAATTCTCACACTCAGCAAAAAGGAAAATGGCAGCAATAAGGAAAATCACAGCTACTTAGATAATGGATATAGGAACTCTTAAAAATGCAGGAATCAAATTGCTGAAAGATGTGAAACAAAGAATGGCTGGGCATGTATTTATAGGCCTGAAATTGCAAGAAATTCCTTCTTTGTGGGCATGTAGGATGACAACAAGGCATCCGTGACCGTGCTCATATCGGCGGTAATTTTATAAATTCCTGCTATCATCATAAAAAGTAGGGGCGGATTCGGACTTCTCTTGGAGCCATTACGATTTGAAATCCAAGCTCAAAATCTACTCACTTATTAGGAAAATCAGCCCCTCTTGGCTTTTTATGTGAAAATGAAGCTGACTCCATGCTTCTATTATAATTTTGCCGGGTGCCTTTTTCTTAGCTATACCATTACTTACTTTCATCTCGCTTAGCTCTTCCAAATACTTCAAAACTTTCTCTCCATTTTTTTGTTTGTGGTTGAAGGCTTATCTTCCATTCATTTTGAAAAACTTCCCTGCAAATTTATATTTCCTTTTTATTTTATTTTCAAAATATCTAAATTATTTGATTCATATTATTTCCTTGAAGCGTTTGTGAAACAAAGCGTCTCAATACTTTATGAAGTCTTTATATTTCTCCCTTAAGACTAGCTAATTTTGTCTTCTCTCTTTCATTAGCTTGCTTAATTAATTTGTTGTTTCCATGTTAAAAGATTTTATAATCTTTTTAACTTTATCACTCTTTTGTGTCTTATAACATGCTTCTTTCTACTTTTAAATATTTGTGTATTTCCACTTTGGAGTTTATAAATATTTACACTTTGGAGTTTATAAATTTTTACTCTTTAAATATTTAATCATATATAATTACTCCAAGTTTTAAAGTATTGTAATTCCCTTATTTACTTTATTATATAATATTATTAGTCCTTTTAAATACATTAAACATATAAATATTTAAATACCTCGGTGTATTTTAAATATATATATTTCCATTATAACTTATAATAGTATTATATGTTTATAACTTCTTGAATATATGAATTCTGCTAGCCATATAAAAATATATATTTAATAATATATCAATATATCGTGAGCCAGTCAGCAACCCGATATATATATATAAATAAAAATATATATATTTTTACGTAAAGTCACCGGGCAATAATAATATAATATTATTAATATCCATATAATCGTAAAACCACAAATAGATACATAGATAAATCACTTATAAATGCATATGGAAGTAAACATGACTCCTAACGCAAACACATAAGCCTATGGACGACTTATCTATTACCCACACAAACTGACTAAGCTTACTCAGTCTAAGGAATGTGTGTATGTTCAGATGGTTCTCGTTACTGTTCACTCGACCAAGCTCCTCCTCGAGTGATATCTCTCCTCTGCCTGGAGGAATGATCCTCTTTCCTGAACATCATGACATGACAACGGAAGTCATATGCTCAAAACAAAGCAGTATACATAAAACATCTCAAAAGTTAGAATAAACATTATTCCATAACTTACATGCAACATTTATTCAAGAATTACATCAATAGAAGTATCGGACAAATTAGACAATCATTTAAATAGGACACATTCATTCGATAACAAGAACATGTTTTATTTATCTAAAAGATTCAATCATTATAGTGCATTTCCCTATGCAGTAGTAGCTATACAATCGGGGTGTAACAACTTTGGTGAATTATATCATTTCAGACCTCAAATGTTTGGGCGCCCTTTCTCTCCAAAGGCGCTCAATTTGACCAGACTTGGAATATTTTCTTGTTTTTTATCAACTCCTCATCTACAAACGATCTTGTCAAATCTGAAGTTCTAGGCATCGGATAGTCTAATGGTTATGCTCGTTGCGAAGCTGAGGAGATTCCAAGAGGGGTCTTTTGGAGACACTTCTGTCAAAAAGTTGAATTTGGGCCTTCAAAAGCTTGGGCGCCCCTGGCAGGTTGGGGCACCCAACTTCACCAAATAGCCAGTTTTTTGCAATTTTCACTTTTGCTTTTGAATTTTGGTTTTCAGCTCTTATCAGACCCTCCATTCAGCCTGCTACATGTAGTGACTGCCAACTTCGTTTAATGTGCTAAAGGTCTCGTTCGAAAGCCTAATCAACTCTGAAGAATTCACGTTAGGGCTTCGTCTACAAATTCATCTGTTTGAGCCCTCAAAAACTTGGGCGACTATCTCCTTCAGGGGCACCCATTTTGGTTCGCATCTAGAAACTTTTCTTTAATCTTGGATTTTCATCTCAGACAGGTTTGGGTGCCCCTGCTGATCTCTCGGGAATTTCGGCATGCACTAGGATGGTCTCCTACTGATTGCACGCCGACTCGGCTGTGGAGCCAAAAGATTCCCGTAATCAACTTTGACCGGAGCCTGTCCCAATTTTACTTTCATTTGATGCCCCCAAAATGGGTATGTGATTCTCTCCCCTCAGGGCACGGCGTCAAGGTGACTGAATAAATTTTCATGCTTTTACCTTCTTTTCCCTCGTTCTTTCAGGTTTGTTTCACTAATCACCTTTCCTCTTTGCCTTTTACCGCTCGAGTGTTGAATTTGATGCCTGGCAGATGATTAACCTCGATTGATGATCTCAGAGGTCTTGATATGCTTCTGAAAAAGAAGAATAGACCCACTAGGGCAAAACTGATTGTTTTGAGATTTTGACTGCACCAGCTTGATATGGAAGTATTTTGAGCCAATCAAAATCAGTTTGAACCCTAACATACCAATTTTTTATTTTTAAAAACTTTCTATTTTAGAAAGTTTTGCCAGTATCTGTTTCAAAAGAAACCCTGAAAAACCCAAAAAAAGTTACTATTTTTAGGAAATTTCTAAAAATAGCAGTCTTCCTAAAAGGTAGGGATGAAAAACTGAGATCTAGGTTTTGTAGATTAGGTCATTTTGAGCAGACCTAGATCGTCAGATTTTGGAAATTTTACATTTTAACCCCTCATGCAAGACATACACACCCAAATTTTGACCTTTTTGATAGATTTAACAAGACTTTTACTCATTTCTTCAAAATGTATAAGTGTAACAAAAATTTTAATTTTGCAGTACAACATGACTTTAGGCTACCACCAACTCAAAAATCAATTGAGTGGATGAGGCCTCTGTTATATAAGCTTACAAGGGGGTATTTTTCTACTCATCTTTTATTCTTTGTTAATATTTGGTACTCCTGGAAACCAAACTTAAAATGGTATATCAAATTTGCTGGTTCAACAGTGTATTCTTTGCATTTTCTTAGGGTTGATGGGTTTACATTGCATGCATTCATGGGTTTACTTCTTTTTTGCTGTGCATGATACTTTAGGGATTTCTTCCATTTTCTGTACTTTACTACATTCAGCCCATTGGTACATTTTGGTTGGTTGCAGGAATTAATATAAGCTCATTTGATATCATTTGTATTTTAACCATGAATCAAATCTAGCAGTTTAAGTTGTTCCAGCACTGCAGGCATTTTCTAATGAACATATCAAAAGCATTGTGGGGAAAACTTTATTTAGCATATAAAAATTTCTAAAAAATTACTTTTGTTCATTGCTATGCTTTTTGAATTTCTATTTTAGTTGAAGTTTCAGATTATCAATGTTTACCTATTTGGATTTTTGTATTGCATGCAGCTCATCACCCACAAATCAATTCTGCTGTTGTGCTTCTAAAAGAAGGCAAGTTTATATTTTTAAGCAGTAATGTGCTACTAGGAATTATCCAATAATCTCAAAAAATTACTTTCTGGGAAGTGAACTTAATCCAATGGCTGAATATTACCTAAGTTCATCATATGGCTGAATATTAACATCAATAATCTCAATAAATTGAATTTTCATGTTCACATCTTATGCAGCCATTAAGAAATTGGATGTCCAACCATATGATGAAGTTACAGGAACAGGTGACTTGCGGTATGTGCAGGTAAGCAAATAGAAACAATTTCATGTATAAAATGTATCTAGGAAAAAACTGAGTAAATTTACTAGCACCATTGTTTTGAATCACACTTTGTTATTCATCATCATGATGTAGGAAAATGATGAGTGGATAGAAGATTTTGATCAATAAAAAGAGCCATTGAGACCAAGAGGGAGATACGGCTGTCTGGGAAATGAGAAAGGCAGAAAAAATAGGAAAAAGCGAAAAACAAGGGGAGGGAAAGGATAAGTGAAATATAAGATCAAGGTTGTAGGTAAAAACATTTATGTTATGAGTGGGATTAGATTAATAATAATAATAACAATAATAAAGAAATAATAGTAAAGATATTAATAAAACAAACAATAAAATAAAAAATGAAATAAAAGTACCGATACCAATAAAACGATAAAAAATGATAGAAAAGCAGAGAGAGATGGGTTAGTAAGGAAGGAGGTTGAAATGCCACAAAGGAGAGGAATGAAATAAGGATGTAGAGGACATAGGAGTGTTAGTGTTTTAATTCGAATCTTTAAGTGTGACACAAAACAAAACAAATGTGCAATAGAACAACTTTTAGAATTAGAAGGATAAATTTCCTATAAAACAAAAAGTAATCTAATAATGAACAATATGTACTTGCCATTTACAATCTTTATAGTATTTCTCTATGGTAGTTCACATTCATATTGAATAAAATTAAAAGGGTGTTTTTTTGGATTCATTTAGAGCAACTAGCTAAGATGCTTTTGAACTCTAGGAAAATGTTTTTCTATACTTTTTGACAAAAAATAGTTCTTGACTATACACTTGCACTATTTTGCTAAAATCAAAGATTGAACAATTCAAGTACCCAAGAATTGAATAGGCTTAAACACATACAACAAATATTATAAGCTAAAACATGATAGTTACATTCATATCTACAAGAGATCGACCTAACACCTATTGTAGTATAGCTTTCAATAATTGTTAAGTTTCAACTCATAAAAATCACAATAACATGTAAGGCAGGACACTTCAATAGTAATTTAGAAGCAAAATATGTGTGCTAAATACTATTGAATGAATAACAAATCTTGGAATAACAATTCTGAATACATAATTAATGACAATTTCAACAAGCAGATGTGACAATTATCATTAGAAATTATGTGCAAAATAAGACTTTTTTATAAACTTTACAAAGCTATTGCATGAGAAAATAATAAAAGCTAACTACGACTTCTAATTTAAGAATAATTGAATGCATGCAATGCAAATTTTATTATACAATCTTATCATCAAATTGTAAAACTAAAACTCATCTGACTCCCAATTAGACTAATTGTGCACACTATTACAAATTGTCACTTCAATCTCACTTTTTTTTTTAATGGCAAGAGATACAAAACAGATGATCTAACAATACTCGACTTTGAGGTAAAAATAGAGAATGCTATGAATAGCAAAAAACTACAAATAGCATGAGCTATAAATAGTTGTATCTGAAAATAGTGTGAAGTAAAGATAGACTTTTGGATAGGCAGATTTAAAGAATGAAAGTTTTTTCTCTTGTGTTGACTATGGTGGAATTATGAAAACTCTCTAAAACTATAATAATCCACTTGACAATTTGAACACCTCCTTCCTCCATTGATCTTCTCTGCATCAAATCCTATATAGAATCCTCAATTTTGAAATTTTGAAAAAGTCCAACATTGTCCTTGTTGAAAATTCTGATTTTTCTAAATGAAAGTTCAACCCTTGCTTGAGATGATAAATATGTTGGTGTTTAAATTCGCACCTCTGGAATGTGGATTTGAAAACGGACAGCTATGCACAGATAAACTGCTCTTCAAATTAGGAGGGGAAGTTCCCTCTTGCTGATGGTGTTTGAAAGAAAGTAAACTAAACTAAGTTGCCTATCTTTTTGATCAGCTTAGAGCACAAGGTTTATTAAACACAAACGTCGCAGCTGAGATTTTCTGATTTAAAGAACTTCAACTACGACTAACTTAAACTAGAGACATTCCTAACTTCTCAAGTAATAGCAGAGCAAGAGAAATCAGAAATAAACAAGGTAGATTTTCTGACAAAGTACTTCAATAACCTCTCTCTCAACAAACACCTACACACTTCACTGTAAGTTGAAATCAAGATCATAAAAGCGGAACATAAATAACAGAAATATGAGATTTTCGACCAAGGCAAAGGAGGCTCATGATTTTATTACTCAAATCTTTGAAACAAAGCTCACTTCTAACATGCTTTGAACAAGAAATTGCAGCTAAAGAGGCTTGCAAATTTATTCTTAACAGAATAGAAAACAACAATCACACTAACTCCTTGTTGGCTAAAGAGGCTCAACAATTTGCTTATCACAACACAATTGAACAATACTTGAGTAACAAATAGAAGGCACAATAGGCTTAGCGTTTTGTTCTCACTAGCACGGTTAAAGAAACTAAATGAGCAAAGACTCTTATTTATAGAGAAACAGAGTAGGGAACCCTAAAATCTCCTTGCTTTCACAATCTAGGGCTTGCTCAACAAGCAAGCTTTATTACTAAATCTAGAAAGAAGATAACATCTAAAACCCTAGAAAGTAGAAAAAGCGGGAAACGCCAACTATTACATCTTATCTTCTTTCTACCCTCAAAGAATGGATAAGGATCATTCCAAGAATAGAAAGAGAGCGGGAAAGAAAGTTTCTAGAAGAAAGCTGCTTTAAAGCTCAATCACATCCGCTAGGAAATTAGAAACAGTGTCCCGGTTCAGTGCATCTATGCCCTCAATAGCAAAACACCGCTTTTCAAGAATATCTTCAGCATCTGCAATAGATCTAAGGAAATCTTTGACATCACTGGCCGCTTTCTCGAACTTTGCTGACATCACTAAAATATGGCCTATCCTTCCGCCAACTGGACTGCAATTGTGAACAACACTCTTATGTTTTCCTTTCATTCACTTCAGTACAATCTTCTTGTTGTATTTGTCTTCATGCATATTCCATATCCTTTCACATTCGCCCATTGAGAGAGTAACACTTTCAGGCCATGGGGGAATGGAAAAACACTTTTCGATCATATCAGGCTTTAGACTGCAAATCAGTCTGCCATCTGCTGACTGGATCTCCCTAGTAGCCGGGTTGTAATGCTTAATGCAAGCCATTACGAACTCAAGGCTCTGAACTGATATAGGAATTGACGCCGGCCAGCAGGAGTGCACGTCTCGTGTTCTTGATTGAAGGTGCTACCGCTCGGTATGCAGATCAAACAATCGCTTGATATGCATGCAAGTCTGCCTCAACTCGCTTTGATGTAATTGTGAAAGAGAGCTGATTCAGTCCTAAAAACATTGGGAGTGTACTCCATTTTGGAAAACTTGAAGAATGACTGTAAACTCGCCTTAGTTCTGACAAGTTTTGAGCGATTTCTATTTTTAGAACACTGATTTTCTTGCTCCAACGAACAAATTTTTGGGCCTTCTTTGAGATATGGGTTTTGCTCGGCTGGGTGCAAGACAACCCAGACGTCCGCTTTTGAAAATTTTGAATTTTAGTCTCAAAAAGCAGCAAACCCTAATTTTTCCCCAAAAAGTCGGCACCCTCGGTTTTGTCTTCGTAACAAGATTAGAAATGGACCCGCTTGATTAGTTTTGCCAAACCCCGTGACGTTGATTGAAAAGCTAAAACAACCCTAGGTTTTGGAAATTTTCTTGAAAAAACGCTGGGCGAGCATGGGTTTTCCTTTCAAGACTAATTGAGACCCAGATGGTTGAAATTTGAATGCACTGAGGTTTTCACTGACATGCAAAATAAAAAGCACTTGCTGCAACTTGATGAAGTTCTTGAAAATTTCTTCAGAAGATTAAGGCAAAAAGACCCAGATGACAGAAGAAAGGAAAGCCTTGGCCTTTTGCTTGAAAAATCCGATCTTCTGGAACAAAAAGCTTGAAAAAGCAAGGGTTTATGCTTGCTGGTCTGAAAAATCTGATATAAAACCAACAACTATGAATTCTTGAATCACAAAAATTCTACAAACTTGCTGCTCCAACTTTCTCCTCTGGATGCTACCTGCAAAAATAATGAAAAATACATGAAAGAATGATGTTAAATAGACTTTAGGGCTTTGGATTAGGTTTTGCTTTCTTTGCTTTTATTTCCAAAACCCTAAAACTCAGTCTCTTTGAACTTGGACGCCATTCTCCTCTTGCAATTTTGAAACCTTTTGAAAACATCAAAAAATATTCTAAGGCATGAACATTTGGGCGCCCTTCTTCACCTGGGGTGCCCACTTCCTTCAGTGTTAGCTAAAATTTTGATATTTTCAAATTTCCCTCATTTTGACATGCTACTTCGCCTCTGATTTCCCGTTTGCAGAATGATCCGACAGGCGAGTTGAAGGTTTCACGGCGGAGCCTGACTGATTCTAAGAAAGATGTTCTGGAGGCATCTCTGACGAAAGACTTCATCTTGACCTCCGAATTCATGGGAGCCTTTTCCTTCCAGGGGCACCCATTTCACCCAGAGATAGCCATTTTCATGATCTTCAAATTTCTTCATTAAATCCTCTTCTACAGACGATCTCATCGAATCTGGAGCTCCGGGCATCGGATCTACTGCCTGTTATGCTCATCGCGAAGCTAACGAGATATGAGGTGGGGTCCTTTGGGATGATCTTCGCCGTGACTAAGGTCTCCAGAAAAGTTTGGGCTTCCATCTTGGTTGGGGACTTCCACTTTTGCCGCACTTCGCTTTATTTTTGACCTCGTTTGCTTCAAACTTCGCTTCACTTCGTCGGACTTCGCTTCAACTCCTCGTATCTGGTGACTGCGGACTCGGATTGACGTGCTAGATAGCTCGTTTGAAAGCTGGATCAATTGTGAAGAGATCTCGTTAGATACTTGTTTGCAAATTCATCTGTTAGATGCCCTAAAAACTTGGGCGCCTTTCTTCACTGGGGGCGCCCACTTTGCCAACACTTAGTCAAATTTTGATATTTTTTCAAATCCTTCACTCTGTTTTCCGTGTGAATCCCTCCTGTTCATCGTCGAATCCCGGATGACTGAATGATCTGATAACCGCACCGCTGAATTTGCTGCGAAGTTGACAGAGAATTGAACAATTTTGACTGGAGGCTTGAAACCCTAATTTTATCATATGATGCCCCAAAAAGGTGGGCGCCTTTCTTCACTGGGGGCGCCCAAACTCAGCAGTGTTAGAAAATTTTCATGAATTTCCAATTTTCTTTCTCGTTCTTCGTGCATGTTCATCATTTCATCTTCTATCGAATGTTTCGAATGTTGGATCTGACGCCTGATAGCCGGCTGACCTCCATTGATGACCTCGAAATTCGCATATGCTTTGAAAAGCAGAATAGACCTGTAGTAGGGCAAACCGACTATTTTGAGATTCCGATCGCACCAACCCGACATGGACGATTTTCAGCCAATCAAAAATCAGTTTGACCCCTCGGCCGGACCAATCCTTACTATTTTTAGAAAATTTTACAAGAGATTCCGTTTCGAAAGAAACCCAGAAAAACCCAAGAAACGTTACTATTTCTAGAAAATTTCTAAAAATAGCAGTTTTCCTAAAATTTAGGGATGAAAAATTGAGATCTGGGTTTTGTTGATTAAGCTGTTCTTAGCAAACACAGATCGTCAGAATTTGAAAATTTTGTGTTTTAACCCCTCATGCAAGACGCGCACACCCAAATTCTGACCTTTTTGACTGATTTAACAAGACTTTTACTCATTTTCTTCAAAATATCTGTGTAACAAAAATTTTAATTTTGGGGTACAACATTGGCTCTGTTTGGGGACCATGGCGGATACTTACGGCATAGGAGAACCATAGAATCTTGGATTTTAAGCTTAGACCAGTGCCTTGTCCATTGGGTATCGGAGTCAACATCATTTCCTAATCACCTATTTTGCAAGACATTCCTTAATCACCTATAACCGGACTTCCTAGAAATCACCTAATAGTTTTACTTCGCTACTAATCACCTAAAACAAGACTCCTAATCACCTATTACACGACAAGACAGTTACGGAAAGGGGAAATACAACATAACGAAAACATCACGGAAAGGGGAAACACATCACGAAAAACAAGGAAAAATATTTACAAAGATTGTTTTGAGAAAACTTACTCCACCCTCGAAGGGACGAAGTGCTTCAGGTACTGCCCGTTGTGTGGTAGAGGGAGGAGATTTCCATCCAAGTGCGAGAGAATATAGGTGTTCTCTCTGGCGGGCTCATGAATCTTGAAAGGTCCCAGCCACAAGGAATCAAATTTTCCGTGCATTCCCTTGGGCTCATGTCTCTTATCCCATAAAAGGACTTGATCTCCAACCTCGAAATCTCGTTGGTGAGCTTTCTTGTCAAAAATTTTCTTCACTCGCTCTTGGTGCTGAGTGATTCTATCTACTACCTCCACCCTTTCTTCTTGAAGCTTTGTCAGGTACAGGATGCGCTTCTGAATAGGATCTGTGAATTCTCCATCTTCAACTGCGGTCGCCAGCTGCAAGGCAGACAACTCCAATGTGATGGGTATCATTGCTTCCGTACCATACAGGAGTATAAAGGGTGAGGTACCAATGGCTCTCTTTGGAGTAATTCTATAGGCCCAGAGAGCATCATAAAGTTTCTTGTGCCAAGTTCGTTGACTGGAATCAACCAACTTGCGGATGATTGTGACAATGTTCTTGTTTGATGACTCAGCTTGTCCATTACTCTGCGGGTAATAATCCGATGAATGAGATAAAGTAATGCTGTGATCAAAACAAAACTCCATTAGCTCCTCGGATGAGAAACACGTTGCATTATCTGTCACAATTTTGCGAGGCACTCTGAAGCGTGTGACAATGTTTTCCTTCAAGAACTCACACACGACCTCGAACGTAGCTCGCTTGGTAGGAATGGCTTCAACCCATTTTGTGAAATAATCAGTGGCTGTAAGGACATAAATATGCCCCTTGCTGGAACGTGGGTTGATAGGACCAATAAAATCTAAACTCCATTGCTGAAATGGAGCATCTATAACAACTGGCCTGAGAGGAGCGGCTGCTAACTTCGCCTTGCCAACAAACTGCTGACACAACTGACATTTATGTACCCACTCATATGCATCGTGGAACATAGTTGGCCAAAAGAACTGAGCCCGCAAGATTTTAAAAGCTGTCACTTTTGAAGAAAAGTGACCACCGCATGCTTGATTGTGGAAGGCTTCTAGCAAGTGCCATTGTTGATATTTGGTAACACACAACAAGAATGTTCCGTCAAGACCCCGCTTGTACAAAACATTGCTGATGATTACATAATTCTGCGCTTTCAGCTTAAGCGTCCTCTTTTGTTGCTTGTTCAGGTGATTTGGACAATCACCGTACGTCAGGTAATACCATATCTCAGTAAACCATTCTCCCAAAGATTCAATCAGCAAAACCATTGGAAGATCTTCTTTAACTTCAGGTTCAATCTCAGGTATACCTTTGGCTTGAAGCTTCTTATCTCCATCCTCTGCTATCAACTGACAAAGACCTCTCCTGCGAACGAGTTTGGTTGGTTTGATCTCCAAGTCATACTCTTGCACCTTTGCGTCCCAGTTACCTCTTTTGGAGCCCATCTCCTGTTGAGTCAACACGCTTTTCACCACTGGATCTGTGACATATACGATAGTGTGAGAATTCAAGATGTAAAATCTGAAATTCTTTACAGCTCGAACGACTGCATAGGCATTCTTTTCAATCTGAGAGTATCTTGATTCGCTGTCCTTGAAACTACAGCTCATAAAAGCTATGGGAGATTAAGTTTCTTCATTTAGCTTCTGTGTTAGGATGGCAGACAGAGTATGCTCTGATGCATAGCAATAAAGGATAAATTCTTTTCAAAATCAGGACGGACTAGCACTGGAGCTCGAGTAATGGCTTCTTTTATTGCTGCGAAAGCCTTCTTGCCCTCTTCTGTCCATTTGAAAACTATCTTCTTCTTCATCATAGCAGATATATCTTTAGTCAACTCAGAAAAATCTGGTACAAATCTTCGTATGAAATTTACCTTACCAAAGAAAGAGTGTACCCCAGTTCTGCTTGTTGGAAGAGACAAACTTTGGATAGCTTCAACCCGACTTGGGTCGATTCGAGTTCCCTCCTTGGAGACGATGTGGCCAAGCAACTTGCCTTCCGTCACCGCAAAGATAGACTTTTTGGGATTTAATGATATTTTATGATATCTGTATCTCTCAAAGACCTTCCCTAGATGTGAAAAATGATCTCGTGTCTTTGAGAAAATAGTGAGGTCGTCTAGATAGACAACAATTACTTTATTCTTCAAGTCACCAAATGCCAAATCCATGGCTCTCTGAAATGTAGCACCGGCGTTGATGAGGCCGAAGGGCATTCTTTCATAGGAAAATGTACCCCACAGGGTTGTGAATGCCGTCTTGAATTGATCTTCTTCAGCTACTGCTATTTGATTATATCCTGAAAAACCATCCAATAAGGACATCTCTGAACCAGTAACTATCTGCAAACTGTGCTCCATGATCGGGAAAGGATAATTATCCTTGAGTGATGATTGATTTAAGTTCCTGAAATTGACGCAAATTCTGATTTCTCCGTTCTTTTTGCGCACAGGAACTATATTTGACACCCAGGTCGAATGATGGATTGGAAAGATGATCTTTGCATTCACCATCTTCTGGACCTCTGCGTAGATGGTATCTTGAATCAGCAGATTGTAGTGTCTTTGCTTTTGCCTGAATGGCTTTGCTTCAGGTTGAAGAGGAATCGTGTGAGACAACTCTCTTGGTGTAAAGACTTTCAAATCTTCATATGACCAGGCGAAGACATCTTGGTATTGCTTGAACAAAGAGATGAACCTCTCGCTTTCCTCTGCCGTACAACATGTACCCAGATTAACAAGCCTAGGCTTGTCAACTGTTCCAATATTGATTTGTTGATATTCGGCAGAGGTTCTGTCGCTTGAGTTTCTTTGATCTTGGATATATCTGTCGTGCCTGTCAAAAATATTCTCCAAGGAAACTAGGCCCTTGGGAATTTTATTTCCTTTCAACTGGATAATGCTGGCATTAGACTCTTCTGGACTTTCTTTGTCTTCAGCAATTTTTGGCGCATTGGAGACTTCTGTCACTGCTTCTCTATGAGTGAATGAACTGCCCTCAAAGAACAATTCTTTGAAATTATCTCCCATAACAAGAAACTCCTTAATGTGTTCATCATCGTTAAAGACTTGCCAATTATCACAGTTGTCAGGTACCGCTGGCCTGTAGATTAACTCAATGGCAAATGCATTCTGATGGAAATCAAAATGTGGCATGAAAAGTGAAGCTGATACTGCGAGGGCATTTGCTCTACTATTTTCTAGATGTGGAATGTACTTGATATCAAAAGCTTCGAACCAATCTATTGCATTCCACACCCTATTTCTATAGTGTCGAAGACGATCTGCTTTCACTCTGAATTGATCTCTGACTTGCTTCACAACAAGCTCTGCATCGCCTTCGACCCTAAGATATTTGATACCCATGTCCTTTGCATTTCTGAGACCTAGTAAAAGCGCCTCATATTCGCTGTGTTGTTGGTACATTCAAATTGCAAGCGGTATGCAAATGGATACAACTTTCCTTTAGGAGAACTTATCACAACTCCTGCTCCCGAACCCGCAGTGGAACAACTACCATCGAACTGCAAAGTCCACAGCTTAGGATCTTCTGCTGATTTCTCCACAATGCATGCGATGTCTTGACTTTCTTCAGGAATCTTTGATAGCATGGCGTAAGTACCAAGACCTGTTTCTTGATATAAAACTTGAGCTTGAGGATCTTGAGACTTCACGACCGCAAATCGGGATTTGGGTTCTGGCTCCAACTTGAAAGTTCCATTCTTTAATGGAATATTTGCAGAAGACCAATCCATTTGAATCTCTCCACCGAGGTCCTTGCAAAAGCTTCTGCTTAATAGCATCCCATAGCTTGCTGGAATGTCAGCTACGAGGATGGTCATCATGATTTTCTTTTCAGGACAAGTTGCCAACCTCACTTGAGCATCCTTTAATTGTCCGACTAACGACACTGACTTGGACTCCAATGAGTAACATTTATCCCTTGTCTTGGTGCATGAAAGTCCTAGAGCGTTCATCACTTACAGAGGCATGACGTTGTCTGAAGCTCTGGAGTCGATGATACAATTGCTCAATTTGTAACCCCCTATATATTAAAAAATATAGAAGGGCTTAGGCTTGTCTTCTGCCAGAACGAATGATTCGAGCAATGTGGGTTGCTTGGCAAGTCCTTTCTTCACGAATTTGAGAAGTCGGTCCACTTGCTCTGGATGATCTTGGAGATACTCTAATTGAGAAATCCACACTTTGTACTTCATCAAGGAATCTACAATATCAAAATTTGCTGAAGATGAGTCTTCAACAACTGCTTTTATGGTCTCTTGAGAAGACTTAACATTTGAAGTAGAAGCTACTTCTTTTCCTTTTTCTTTGTATTTTGATATTTTCAGTCTCTCTTCTTCCTCTTCTTTGTGTGCCCTGAGATGTTGAGCTCTGGTAAACACAGGAGTCGTATGATTCTCAAGATTTACTGCAAGAGAGTACCGACGAATATCTTCTTCTTGTTCTTCAAAATCGGGTTCACTTTCAAAGTAGCCTGTTGCGGAGTCACCATCGAAGTTGTCCGATTGAGGTAAGACAACATTCAAACTTGGAGTTGGAACGAAACTTGGTGCAGGTGCAGCTTCGGCATATCCCATTATCTCGTTCATTCTGACATTTTCGAGGCAAGAGGTGCTGGTATGTTTAGTGGAATCATGAAAAGAGCAAAACACAACATTTTGTGTATTGTCAACTGCTTGCCTTGGTGGAGGTGGCCCTCGTGGCCTGTAATTGTTGTAAGGCTGAAAGTTATTTCTCTTCGGCTAATACGACTGTTGAGGTTGATAAGGCTGCTGTGGTGCTTGATATGATTGCAGCGCCGGTAAAGCAGGCGGTGGTACAACTTGAGCAAGAGGCATAGGCTGAAGTGGCAATTGCCTCTTGAGAATAGTCACTTCATTAGCAACCCTTTGAAGTAACGGATTGGTGGAACTTTGAACCAAAGGCCTAATAGCATCCCCTCTGATCTTTCCTGAAGTGATCATGTTGTCTTCAATTTCTATGGCACCTTGTTGTGCTTCTCCTAGTTTTGTCTCATGGGCTGATCTTAAGATAAAAGCTATCTCTGATGGAAGTGCATTGACAAAACTGCTCGACAGGATCTCAGGTGATGGATTGAGCGTATATGAGAGACGAGTGACCAGGCAGTTGAACCTTGCCATGAACTCCCTCATTGGTTCATTGTCCTCCTTCTTTGAATTTGAAAGTTGAGCGAACAACTGGTGACTATCTTCAGCTGGCTTGAACCTCGCAAGGAACTTCTCGGTCATAGTATTCCAGTTGTTTATGCAACAGGCTCCGAGTGATTAAACCATTCGGCAGCAGCTCCCGCGAGAGTCTCAATAAAGAGACGTACAACAATATCTTCATGACCTACATGCAAAACAACGCAAGCCGTTGAAAAGGCTGAAAGATGATCGTCAGGGTGTTGACTTCCATCACCTTGGAACCGTGGAAAGTGCTTTCTTGACCCCTTAGGCAATTCATGATTTTCTCCTAGGGCCAAAGGTCCAATATGATCACCCCAAGGCAGTGGGGGACCTCTTCTCCGATTGTGATTATCGTTGATATCATTGTTGTTGTTATCACCCATTGCTTTAGATTCTTCTTCTTCAAACACAGGTACGACATTGAACTTAGGAACTGTGTTGGATTCAGGAACTGTGTTGGATGACTCTCCAACTTCTGTAGGATGTGTCTGTGGAAGGAAAGTATCTTCTTCTTGGAAGAGCGGATTTATTCTTGTTCTCCTCCTTGTATAGACTATGTACGCCAGGATTGTCTAGTCCCACGCGGGTGGTGGCAAGACAGGTCATTCGGCTACAATATCGGCTTTCTCTTCTTCTTTGTCTAGAATAAAAGCAATGTTTCTCCACTAAGCAGGGGTCTCCTTCTTCTCAAAGATGAAACTCCTTAAGCTGATGATAATGTCTACTTGCTCTCCTTCAATTATCTGTAAATTCGGCTAGATAACTAGAGGTGTAAGATTAGGTTGTTGAACTGCAATAGTAGGACGCTAGATAGTCATACCCGTGACATAAAGCCTAAGCTTTCTTTGTTGTTCAATGCCTTGTGCCCCATGGTGGGTGCCATAAAACTGTTGGCATTTAAATTCGCACCTCTAGTATGCGTATTTGAAATGGACAGCTATGCACAGATAAACTGCTCTTCAAATTAGGAGGGGAAGCTCCCTCTTGCTGATGGTGTTTGAAAGAAAGTAAACTAAACTAAGTTGCCTATCTTTTTGATAAGCTTAGAGCACAAGGTTTATTAAACACAAATGCCGCAGCTGAGATTTTCTGATATAAGAAGTTTCAACTACGACTAACTTAAACTAAAGACGTTTCTATTATCTCAAGTAATAGCAGAGCAAGAGAAACTAGAAATTAACAAGGTAGATCTTCTGACAAAATACTTCAATAATCTCTCTCTCAACAAACACCTACACACTTCACTACAAGTTGAAATCAAGATCATAAAAGCAAAACATAAATAATGGAAATCTGAGATTTTGGATCAAGGCAAAGGAGGCTCATGATTTTATTACTCAAATATCTGGAACATAACTCCCTTCTAACATGCCTGGAACAAGAGGTTGCAGCTAAAGAGGCTTGCAATCTTGCTCTTCACACAATAGAATACATTAATTACACTAACTCCTTGTTGGCTAAAGAGGATCAACAATTTGCTATCACAACACAATTGAACAATACTTGAGTAACAAATAGAAGGCACAATAGGCTCAACGTTTTGTTCTAACTAGCATGGTTAAAAGAAACTAAATGAGCAAAGGCTCTTATTTATAGAGAAGTAGAGAAGTAGGGAACCCTAAAATCCCCTTGCTTTCACAATCTAGGGCTTGCTCAGCAAGCAAGCTTTATTACTAAATCTAGAAAGAAGATAACATCTAAAACCCTAGAAAGTAGAAAAAGCGGGAAACGCCAACTATTACATCTTATCTTCTTTCTCTTCTCAAAGAATGGATAAGAATCATTCCAAGAATAGAAAGAAAGCGAGAAAGAAAGCTTTTAGAAGAAAGTTGCTTTAAAGCTCGATCACATCCGCTAGGAAATTAGAAACTGTGTCCCGGTTCGGTGCATCTATGCCCTCAATAGCAAAACACCACTTTTCAAGAATATCTTCAGCATCTACAATAGATCTCAAGAAATCTTTGACCTCACTGGCCGCTTTCTCGAACTTTGCTGACATCATTGAAATATGGCCTATCCTTCCGCCAACTGGATTGCAACTACGAACAACACTCTGGAATTGATCCTGCACTTCATCAAGCCTGACGTAGGATCCATCTTCAAGACTGTACTAAGAAGGGATCTCTATGATAAACTCACCAATGAAAAGGAGAACTTCAATCACCCTTTATCTGTAGGCGATGAATTCTTCAGATATCCTCTCATAGGTTTTAACTTTGAAAACATGACGCTCTCTCCAGGCAAGGATTTGTCTCTTGTGTTCTCTTGAAACTGCTAAACCATAAGCCATGTCTAAATCAGCAATGATGATCTCATGTCTCGGTTTTACTTCAGCCAGTGTTTTTTCAAATCCTTGGATACCTTGACGTAGCTTATGAGCGTCTTCCCTTAACTAGAACATCTGTGCCAAGATCTCCCTTGTAGCCGGGTTGTAATGCTTAATGCAAGCAATTACAAACTCAAGACTCTGAACTGATATAGGAATTAACACTGCTGCGAGGAGTCCAGAATTTCCCAGGTTCTTGATTGAAGTGTTGCCTGCTCTCTCCAAAGCGTGTAGATCAAACATCGACTTGATATGATGCAAGTCTGTCTCAGCTGTTTTGATGTAATCATGATAGAGCGCTGATTCAGTCTTGAAAACATTGGGAGTGTACTCCATTTTGGAAAACTTGAAGAATGACTGTAAACTCGCCTAGGTTCAGACAAGTCTTGAGCAATTTCTCTTTTTAGAATGCTGATTTTTGTGCTCCAACGGACAAATTTTTGAGAAATTTTTCTAAGATATGGATTTTGCTCAGAAATTCGTTGCAAGACAACCCAGATCGTCCGTTTTGGAAAATTTTGAATTTTGCCTGAAAAAGCAGCAAACCCTAATTTCTTCAATTTTCGAAAAAGCGCTGGGTTTTATTCAGAACAAGATTAGAAATGGACCCAGTTGATTAGATTTGCAAAACCCTGACAGTTGATAAAAAAAAGCATCCAACCCTAGGTTTCAAAAATTTCTTGAAAAAAACTGTGATATGGGTTTTCTTCAGAAGACTGATTAGAGAGGACCCAAATAGTTGGAAATTGAATGCACTAATGTTTTCACTGACATGCAAAATAAAAGCACTTGCTGCAACTTGATGAAGTTCTTGAAAAATTCTTCAGAAGATTAAGACAAAAAGACCCAGATGACTGAAAAATGGAATGCCTTGGCCTTCTCCTTGAAAAATTCGATCTTCTGGATGACAAAGCTTGAAAAAGCAAGGGTTTATGCTTGTTGGTCTGAAAAATCTAATATAAAACCAGCAACTATGGATTCTTGAATCACAAAAATTCTTCAAACTTGCTGCTCCAACTTTCTCCTTTGGATCATGCTACCTGCAAAAATAATGAAAAATACATTGAAAAAAGGTGTTAAATAGACTTTAGGGCTTGATTTAGGTTTTGCTTTCTTTTTGCTTTTATTTCCAAAACCCTAAATCTCAGCTTCATTGAACTTGGATGCCATCCTTCACTTGGCAATTTTGAAACTTTTTGAAAATCTCAAAAATTTCTCTAAGGCATGAGAATTTGGGCGCCCTTCTTCACCTGGGGTGCCCACTTCATCCAGTGTTAATTTATTTTTTTGATATTTTCAACTTTTCTCCATTTTGACATGCTACTTCACCTTTGATTTCCCGTTGACAGATTGATCCGACAGGCGAGCTGAAGGTTTCACAGCGGAACTTGACTGATTATGAGAAAGAAGTTCTAGAGGCACCTCTGGCAAAATCCTTCATTTCGACCTCTGAAATCATAAGTGCCTTTTCCTTCTAGGGGCACCCATTTTGTCCAGAGTTGGCCATTTTCATGACCTTCAAATTTCTTCATTAGCTCCTCTTCTACAGATGATCTCTTTGAATCTGGAGCTCCGGGCATCAGATCGACTGACTGTTATGCTTATCGCGAAGCTGACGAGATATAAGGTGGGGTCTTCTGGGATGAACTTCGTCAAACAATGCATTTAAGGCCTTCAAAAGTTTGGGCGCCCATCTTGGCTGGGGGCACCCACTTTTACGAGACTTAGTTTATTTTTTGATTTTCCTGTGTTTGCTTCTGAAACTTCATTCTCAGCCTTTCGTCGGACCCCCTGTTCAGCTCCTCGTATTTGGTGACTGCGGACTCCGATTGACGTGCTGGATATCTTGTTTGAAAGCTGGATCAATTGTGAAGAGATTTCGTTAGACACTCGTCTGCAGATTCATCTGTTAGGGCTCTTGAAAACTTGGGCGCCCTTCTTGACCAGGGGCACCCACTTTGCTAACACTTAGTCAAATTTTGATTTTTTTTTCATTTCCTCTCGTTCTGACTTCAGTTTGGATATCCCCATTTGGCGTCGAATTTCGGATGACTGAGTAATCTGATAACTGCACCGCTGAATTCATCACGAAGCTGACAGAGAACAAAACAAGTTTGACTAGGGGCTTAAACCCTAATTTTGACATCTAATGCTCCAAAAAGATGGGCGCCCTTCCTTCACTGGGGCACCCATGTCTGGCAGTGTTAGAAAATTTTCATCATTTTTCAATTTCTCCCTCGTTCTTTGCGCATGTTCATCATCTTGCCTTTTGCTGAAAGTTTGAACGCTGAAATTATCGCCTGGCAGCTAACTGACCTCCATTGAAGACCTCAGAGCTCCTGATACACTTCTGAAAAGCAGAATAGACCCAGTAGGGCAAAACTGATCTTTTTAAGATTCTAACTGCACCAACCTGATATGGACGTATTTTGAGCCAATCAAAATCAGTTCGGACCCTGTCGGACCAACTTTCTATTTTTAGAAAGTTTTACCAGTATCCATTTCTAAAGAAACCCAGAAAAACCCAAAAAACATTACTAATTTTAGAAAATTTCTAAAAATAGCAGTTTTCCTAAAATTTAGGGATGAAAAACTGAGATCTGGGTTTTGTTGATTAAGCTGCTCTTAGCAGACCCAGGTCGTCGGATTTTGAAAATTTTGCGTTTTAACCCCTCATGCAAGACATGCATACCCAAATTTTGACCTTTTTGATTGATTTAACAAGACTTTTACTCATTTCTTCAAAATATCTAAGTGTAACAAAATTTTTAATTTTGGGGTACAACAGGAGTCTTATAATTATTTTTTATATCATGTTTTGCATCATAGTTAGATTTTAGACTAACACTTTACTTCATAGTTGCATTTAATGTCATCCTTTGCATCATAGTTGTATTTTAGATTAGTATATTTAGACTTTGCATTTGAGCATATGTAGAATCATATATAGAATCATATAGATCACCACCATAGTATCCACCACCATTTTTTCCATTCATCATAGTCACCCATCATTCATCATAATCATCCATCATTCATCATTATATCCATTATCATTTCTACCATTTAGTTTCATGTAGGAATTTAATTAGCTTGCATGTTAAATACTAATCTCATTTCTTAAGTGTCATTCTAATAGCCTTTGTGCACATAGAAATCTGAGGGCCAAGAGGTTAAGGGAATCATTAAGAATAGAGGACAATGAGACGTTCTTGAAAGATTCATTAAATTGCAATTTAGAGTAGCTTCTTTTCTTTGAATCTTTGATATAATTCGTTTCATTAAGGTTTGTGTTGATACTAACTTTCCACATTTAACACACACACAAAGATTTTCTTGATAGGAAGAAAAGTGGATGAAAATTCTATAAGGAGCCCAAACATGGTAGAATCAAGCTAGTAGTGGTGGAGAAAAATTCCTCATAAAAGAGTAAGATATTATGAAGAATGAATGTGAAGGATATGATATTGTGAGCATGCTTGATATAGTAACAAAAAATAGATGAAGAGGGAAATAGATTTTGATAGTAGTATAGGAAAAAAGTGATGAACAAGATACAAGCTACAAAGGATAATTAGAAAGCATGCATAAATAAGATAGTGTAAAGAAGGAAGAAGCACCTATGAGAATATTTTATTCCATTAACTTGATTTTTGTTTTTAATTGTTTGTGTGTAGGTGCAAAAAAATGTTAGACAAGTGATGAGAAAAACTATAATGGATTTTGATGGAGGAGGGCAAGTAGAGGTAGTTTGAATCCTATAAGAAGTTGGGAAAATAGAAAGAGAGCAATTTGGTAGAGGAAGACGGTTTATGGTCCAATAGACCTTCGCTGGAAATGAAGGAGGAAGTTGTGTGAAAACTATGCAATTACCTAACTTAGTGGAAGGGAGTGTTATTGTTTGGTTCTTTAGGTCAAAAGGATGGTTCTAACATCTAGCCAAAATTTGTGAATATTATGCTCATAAACTCTTGAATGTTTGATGTAGTAGCATCTTAGAGTAAAAATAATCCTACATCACTAAGAAAAAAAATGTTAGCAATCAACTTTTTGAGTTTTATTCGCATTTTGGCTTTCATGAAGGTGGACTTTGGGTAAAATCAACTTTGAACCAAGAGTTTCATAATTTAAAAAACAAGGGGTGGATGATGCACCGCCGAATCATAGGCTAAGCTAGATTTTAATTTGATTGAGAAATTAAGAAGGAAATGATTTTTTAATAATAGCAATTATTTGTAACTATCTTTCTTTTGTGAGAAAATGAAAACGGTTGTTGCCTACCAATTATTTTAGACCTCAGAGAGTTAAATTAGAAGCCTTTTTCTTCTTGTCACTTTTTGATTATGTATAGAAACACATTTGATTAAAGTGAAGGGAAAGTTATAATCTATGTAAATATTATTTTTGTTTTGCTATATACAAAATCTTCTATGTCTTTCTCATTGATTTAAGAATAATTATTTGTGTTATATATATATATATATATATATATATATGTATATATTATTTTTTTGATAATATAAGCTACATTTATAGGGTGTAGTACCCTTTACACAATAAAGTCCTGCGGGCCAAAGTTCACCAGTTCATAATAACAAAATAAAATCCAGTAACAACAGAAAAACAAAATGCAAACACAACACAAAAACAACAAAACAAAAAACTCCACAAAGCAGACAAGACCCGCACGATCACCTAACTAAGTTCTCCCATTCCTCCATGAGAAATTTATAAACATCACCACTAACTTGACTAGTAATGGAATCAACCTTAATCGCATTCTTCTTTACTTCCTCCTTCAGTATTTTATATTCTTGTTATGATTGAAGTTTGGTTCATTTGTTATAAAAGGGATAAGCTATATGTAGATTCCCTTTAGAATAAAAGTTAATTATTAAAAAAGATAGCAAATAGTAGAATTAATTGATCTCGATTTTAGCTTCCTTTTTATCTCCTTTCAACAATTCTCCCTTCTACAACATTGTGTAGTTTCATAGTTGCATGTGTAGTTTCATAGTTCCATAAAATTGTCCAGCCATGTATTCATCGTTTAATCCACTGAACTTCAACCCACCTATCTGTCATGATGATTTTCATTAGTAATTGATTGGAACGAAAATTCAAGGAATTCATTTATCATATAAGAAGTGCCATTTTAGTGATGTTGCAGCGCTTCAGGACAAAGGTATCAAGCACTAGTATCTCTGTACAAGTTTATGCCGCACTTTATCTTCAATATGCCATTCAAGCTAAGTTTTCTGCTCTTTCAACTCAATCCAATTATTACAGCTATTCGAATTCATATTCTTCTCTGTTTGAGACATGTAGCAGCATCAGACAACTCTTCCAGCTCCACGCCCACATGATCATATCTGGTTATTCCCAAAACATTTATTTACTGCCCAAACTTGTTTCAAAATACACTGTATATGGCACCATGGCAGATGCGCGCCAACTTTTTGACAAAACGCACAAACAAAATATTTATCTGTGGACTGCCATGATCAATGGGTACGTCCGTAATGGCCTGTTTGAGGAGGCCTTTTTACTATATCACCAAATGAATGCAGATGGCATAAGTGCTGATCGTTTTATTTTCAGCTCTGTCATCAAGGCATGCGCAAATCTGTCCGCTCTGCAGGAGGGCATAGAGATTCATAATGACATCATTATAGCTGGGTTTGAGTTGGACACTGTTGTAGGCACAGCCCTTGTAGCTATGTATGCAAAATGTGGAGAAATTGAGGTTGCGCACGAAATGTTTGACAAAATGCCTGAACGGAATGCTGTCACCTGGAGTGCAATTATTTCTGGTCATGCTCTGAAAAGGAACGTTAGTGAAGCTTTAAGGCTATTTAACGAAATGCAAATGCAAGGTATCCAGCCCGATTCGGTTATTATGGTAAGCGTTCTTCCTGCATTCACGTGTTTGTCCGATTTACGATATGCAGAGTGTATTCACGGCTATGTAATAAGAAGCGGGTTTGAGTTTGATTTTGCTGTGAGTAGTGCCCTCATAGACATGTATTGCAAATCTGGACGTGTAGGTTTTGCACGGCAGGTGTTTGACAAAATGCCTAAAGTAAATGTTGGCTCCTGGAACGCCATGATTGCTGGTTATACTCAGAATGGACGTGCTGAAGAAGCAGTGCTACTATTCAATGAAATGCAACTGTCGTGTGTTGAACCGGATTTGATTACTATGGCGAGTTTGATACCGGCATCTGCCCATTTATCAGCTCTGCAACTAGGCAAGTGCATTCATAGTTATGCCATTAGAAGCGGGTTTCACTCAGATGTTATGGTAGTAACTGCACTGATAGATATGTATGCCAAATGTGGAAGTATGGAGAGTTCGTGGAGCTTGTTTGGGAGAATGCCCAAAAGAAACGTGGTCTCATGGAATTCTATGATTGCTGGCTATGCTCAGAATGGAAATGCCAGTGAAGCTTTGACACTCTTCAGTGAAATGCAACTTCAAGGCTTAAAGCCTGATTCAATCACTGTGGTGAATGCTCTCCCTGCATGTGGACATTTATCAGCGTTGCAGCTAGGTAAGAGTATCCATGGTTACATAATCCAAAGTAATTTTGAGTCAGAAGTCACCGTATGCAATGCGCTGCTTGACATGTATGCCAAGTGCGGGAGAGTAGGGTGCACATACCAATTGTTTAACAGTATGTCTCAGAAAACTTTGGTTTCATGGAATTCTATGATAGGCGGATGTGGACTGCATGGGTATGGTAAGGATGCACTTGCTTTTTTCACACGAATGCAGCAGGAAGGCATAACACCTGACCGTATCACCTTCATTTTAGTTTTGTCTGCATGCAGCCACTCTGGCCTTTTGGATGATGGCTGGCAGTGTTTTGACTCCATGACTGAGGATTATGGTATCACTCCTAGCATGGAACATTATGCATGCATGGTAGATCTTCTTGGGCGCTCTGGGCTTCTGGATGAAGCCCGCGACTTTATCAAAAGGATGCCAATTAAGCCAAATGTTGTTGTGTGGGGGAGCTTGCTTGGTGCCTGTAGGGTTCATGGCAATGTTTTGCTAGCAGAGTATGCTATGAAACATATTCTAGAACTGCAACCGGAAAGTGTTGGACATTATATACTGCTGTCAAATATCTATGCTGAGACTGGCAGGAGGGATGATGTAGCAAAATTGAGAAATATGGTGAAAGTCAAAGGACTGAAAAAGGCTCCAGGATGCAGCTGGATTGAGGTAAATAGTAGCATTCATTCCTTCTTTGTAGCAGAAGGTGAAGGTGAAGGTTATGGTTGATTAGAATCGAAGGTTATAATCTGCAGAACTATATTAGTAGTTTGCAGCATATCTTGATTCAATTCGTCTCTAAACAGTAAAGCCAAACTTATTTCCTTTGCAGCTTAAGAACAAAGGAGTTCGCATATTGCATGCTCGATCTAAGAATAAATAAAGGGCAATTCTTGCAAGATGGATTGATGCAGCGTAGTATGTGGCCAATACTAACTTTATACTGCACCAATTGAGGAGCTTCTGAACAACATTAATTTTATACATATAAGTGTTGGACGTTATGTATTGCTGTCAAATATCTATGCTGAAACTGACAGGTGGAACGATGCAACAAAATTGAGAAATATGATAAAAGTCAGGGGACTGGAAAAGACTCCAGGATGCAGCTGAATTGAGGTAAATAGCAGCATTCATTCCTTCTTTGTAGCAGAAGGTTATGGTTGATTATAATTCAAGGTTATAACCTGCAAACCTATATTAATAGTTTGCAGCATATCATGATTCAATTCATCACTAGGCAGTGAAGCCAAACTTATCGCCGCTGCAGCTGAAGGACAAAGGAATGTCTAGATTGCATCTTCAATTTAAGAATACATAAAGGGTAGCCATTCTTGTTAGATGGATTGATGCAGCATATTATGTGCCCAACATTAACTTTATACTGCACAATTTGAAAGAAGCCGTGCGAACGACTAGCTGTTTCCTTTTGGCTAAGAGTAGTCATGGGACCTCTATCAGCATCGTGAACACCTTTTTGTCTCACAACTGTCACAATGTCAACAAGTCCTTTCACAAGTGTGAAAGATGCAAGCCATTTTTTATCACTTCAAGCATAGCCCGGGTGATGATATGGGAACTACAAACAAAAGAAAGCACAAGTTTGAATGCCAATTAACTCATGCACATAACTTGGTTCAATTCAGTTATGATAGGGTTAATGTAGCAAATTGGAGAGCATATAATTGATATTATATTTTCTACTTTTGAAAAATATGGATCCAAAGATCCTTAAGTACATTTATGGACAGGTGTGTCTCTCAAATGAGACATGACTGTTTGTAACTAAATAAAATTTATATTTTAACAATCTCCCCATAAACTTTATTTTATCACACAACTTAACTAGATTATGGGGGGCACCTATAACAAATAGGTTTGTTAGCTACCCATGTACAAATAAAGAATATTTGACATCAATGTCTTCTTGAAAGTATAAAAACTTATCCTTCTTCTGAATAGTCTTGATTAATTTTTTGTCCATCATTATCCATAGTAAGACATTCTCCATAGTTATATCAATAAAAGAAGTGAAGCATTTCCAATGATCTTTATGATCAATAACTTCACAGGTTTAGCGATGATCTCTAGAATCAACTTCAACAACGATTTTTGTGATCGACTTCAACAACGATCTTTGCGATCGACTTCAACAATGATCTTTTCAACCGATTTCAACAACGATTTTTGCAATCAATTTCAACAACGATCAGTAACGATTTTTGTGATCAACATCAACAATGATCTTTGCAACCAAAAGCTTCAACAATCTCTACGATCAATTTTAACAATGATCTTTGTGATCAAGAGTACAACTTTTAGGTTCAACAATGATCTTTGCAATTAACGTTGCGACCATTCAACAATGATATTTGCTATCAATTGTACAACTTTTACATATATGAGTGCTCCAACTTCAAATCTCATACTACTACATGGATAGAATTCAAGTAGCCTTTATAGTAGTCAAAATTTATAGATTAGATTATATGGTTTCTAGGATGATATTTGACCATGATTTGTTATTTGTCTGACATGAGAATATTTATGCTTGTACAACATTTTGAACATATTTGTGGCCTTTTTCCAACTAGATCCACTAATCCATCCACAATCCATCTATATACTATTTTTTAAAAGTTGTTTCTTCCGCTTTTTGTTCCAACACAATTTAGAAAGGTTCTTCAATCACAAATACTACAAGGATGAAGATCCCAACACATCTCTTTTTTATGTCCATGCCTATGACAATTAGAACATTGTATGTGTGAATTCAAAATTCACCATGCTCCCTTCGGGTTTGATTTTTGGCTAAGCATCGACCCATGCCTTCAATGAATTTCATTGGCCCCCCTTTTGGTTGTCACCACGGCTTCAACCACGTGTTTGCTCATCGCACTCCAAAGGAATTTTCTCCTTGCTCTTCTATCGGCCCCCGAAATGCTCCCACGTGTCGTTACCGTGGGTTATTTTGATCGCTTCCTTTCACTTCCTCATCGGCCCCTACTTGTGTGCCACGTAGCTCCCATTCACATAAGGATTTGGCGGGCCCCACAAGCAGCGTCTACAGTAAATATTTTTACTACGTGTCCTCTTTGCATAAGCTTTCAGTGAAGAAAGGAAATATCGACCGCAAGCAGCGAAATGTTGCCACGCGTCTCTTTAATGCACACTTCTTAAACGCAGGGGATGAAGCGGACTATGAGCTATGGGATGCTACCACGTTTCCTAACCGCCTATCCTAAAGGGCAACACTTGTTTGCACGAGACTTTGCTGGACCACTACCATCATTCGCAGGGGATGCACCTGAATGGAGGGAGACCAAATGCTGTGTCTAAAATCTTTTTTGTTACAACGACCGAGGGAAATCATTGCCTCGACATCATTGCTCAGATTCTGAATCTTTTCAGTTGTTGCTTGCCAAGTGGTGGAAGGCTTGCTATAAATACTGTTCTTTTCTTCGGAAGATGGGTTCCACAGTTCCGAAGGTTCCAATGTTTTAGGTTACAAGTTTGGAGATCATATGTTATTTCACCGGTTTTTAGAATCATAGGATTTTTGGAGAGACCAGGCCTTTGTATTGTTTAGATTATTGCAAGAATTCACAGACTGTGCCATTGTTCGGCCTCTTTGTTTCTTATGCTATTAATAAACTTTATGCTGTACCATTTTTGTTTGAATGGTTTATTTGTCATACTTCTATAATTTGAATGCAAGTTTGCTGGTTCAAATCATGTCTTTCAACTCTTATTTTCAGTAAATGGGCATGATTATTATTTTATGTCATTGAATGAGCTGTTCATGCTACAATCCTTGATTTTTGTTATTCTAGGACATGGTAAATTGCTAAGTAGACCCTTAGAGCATATCCAAAAGATAAGTTTATCGTGCCTTTTATCTAAATTATGGCGTATCGCCTTAGTTAGATTCTTTATTTCATATATGCTTTCGTTTCCCATTCCAAAACCCCATTCATAGAAGAAGCCGACTTCTTTAAAAATCTGGAGGTCACTCAGTTTAGCGCAATAGGTCCCCCATGTTGATGTTCATTACAACGTCGGGTGTCTCCTAGCAGATCTCCTTGTCTTCGATTGGATAAATTAAATAATAGCTATAAGCTATTTAATTTATATTTATATCGATTTGTGATTTCATCAAGAGATACGAGTTAATAAAGAGGTGCATTTATGAAGGCCAACTTCTATCTTGGAGGCGCGATTTTTGAAGGGACACATTCTTCTAAGAGGTCGACCTTTTATTTCTTAGAGACACGCCTCTTGGATGAGGCCGACACATTATCTTGAAGAGTCACGTCTCCCTTTCCATTGTGTATTTATATTCGATGGTGTTTCACTTGTTCATCATCCATTCCATTCGCATTCATTCCTTTATCCAAGTCAAAGTTCTTCAAGCGCAGAAGTCTGAGTTTATAGTTTGCAGATTGCATCATTGTGCCTCTGAGTTCTATCAGATTGTGGTGCATCTACAAGCCTTCATATTCAACCTATTGTAAAGGAGATTATTTGTGCTATCATTTAATATATAAGAGATAAATTACTGTGGGGTTTTTCTCCCTCAAGAGGAGGGTTTTCCTAGGGTATCTGCTGTGTCTTGTGTTGGATTTTGAATTAATTTCTGTGCACTTAATCTGATAATAAATCTAACACCCCATAAACTGAGTTTCCCACAAAGGGCTGTTACCTTGCCAATTTTTGGCATCAGCAGTATGCATTGTATTTCTTGAAATAAGTTTTTTGAACTTGTAACATTGTTTTTATTTCCACTAACATATCCAAGGCCTTCATTCTTTGGCCTTCCTATTGGCTCAATGGACTCTATAATTCCTTGTCCATATTTTCCCAAACCTTTTCCTTCATATACCATTCTTTTCATTATCTTAAATCCAACATTCTTTGAAGAACATGCTTTCTCATTATCTTCTCTAGTAGCAAGATTAGTAGATTCAATAATATTGTTGTCTTCCTTACAGTTTTCATCAAGAGGGGCTTTAGCTATATCACAATTATCAAGCAATTCATCTAATGAATAAAAAAAATCACTTGTATCACATGACACATTACATAATGTAGGTTTAGACTTTAGACTCTGGTTTTCCTTTACATAAGCTTCAAACTTTAGATTTTGGTTTTTCTTTACATAAGCTTTAAGTAATTCATTGGACAAAAGACTTTCTTCCCTCAATTTCAATATATCTTCCTTTTGTGACCTATTTTCTATTTCCAATTCTTCATTTTTCACTTTAACATTTTCCAATTCTTTTTCAAGATTCTGAATTTTACACAAATATTCATATCTTTCTTTCAAAACTTCTTTTATCTTTTCTATCAATTCTGAGTTACACCTTTTGAGCTTCATAAGTTCATCTTTCAAACTATCTTTCTCACACAATAAGTTTGCAGGTTCTTTTTTCACCTTCTTACCAATCTTTCCCATTGGAAATAATTTGCTTATATTTTAACCACAAAAATATTTTCTTATTTAATACCTGATAGTGATTGATTTTGGTGAATCTACCACTTATTTTGTTCCTTTTCATTTTTAAACTTAAGTTTCAACAAATATTATAGACTTCATCAAATTTTGTGAAAAACTTTTAGTAAATTTGTGATTACCTTTCTTCTTAAAACTACAATATCTTCCAACTTGTCTTCTCCAACCCGCCCGCCTTTGTTGATAGGATGAATGTGTGATAGATGATAATAATTTTCAACAAATAATATTACTACTTCAATCTATAATTTTACTTCCTCTTACTAATTTTGTTGTCCTCCTTTGAAGATTCGCAAAATTTTCTAAGCTCTACAATCCTTTCTTGAACAATGACGACTTTGATAGATCAAAAAAAAATATATTTGCATATGCAGTAATTTTAAACTTTCTTTTCCCTCTGACTGCAGACTTTACCCAAAGGATGTGGCTTCACAAGAGAGTTTAAAGACCAAATAAGCACAAGCCCATTAGAATCTAATGAGGCAACAAGTTCAGCTTCAATAACAAGATGCAGTTCCACCTGTAAAATAGTTCCCGAGTGACCACCTTGATTTAGGATTTCACTTAAGTCACGTGGATTTCGGCTGTCTTCATTAGAGTTTATAGTTTTTTTCAAGAGAACTGCCAAGACTAGCAATTGGCGTTGAGGCCTCTACACGTGACCAACTAAAGATATTTTGTGGTAGCAGCTCAAATAAGTCTACTGAAGATGGCGGAGCTGATGACTTCCTGCCAATCCTCTGAATGAAAGCTTTAACAAGCACAGAACAAGCATGCGAATTTAAATAGGTCCCAACTAATGGAAGCTTCAATCTTTGGGGAAGCAGATCAGTTCTTTTGTTCAACAAAGATAACGCGCGGGTATCTGGGAGGAGATATATCATCTAAACAATGCAATGACCACCAAGCAAGAGAGGCATTAGGACCAATTCCAAGCAACCATTCGCAGCTGCCAACATTTCTGCCTTTGGAGACCTCATCAAAACTGCTTACCTCATATCTTTGACAATAATTCAGCGATCCGGATGAACGTTCTTCTAAATTTGAACGGGAAAATTCCGAGACCTAGTTGAAGAATTCTCAATAATCCAAATCAACGTAGGAATTAAAGCTTACGAATCCCAAACAAAAACAATAACCGAGCCAACACCGCAGACTTATATGTGCCAAATTTCAAAAATCAAATTCTGCTTGAGATGGTCAACTATCGTGTCAAACTCCTCGGAAATAATGGCAATCTGTTAATCTCACAACTCATAATCTGTGCACGAAATAATTTCAGACGAGATTTTAGGTGGGAATGTGAAGGTGTAAAGGCAGTGAGATCGTTGATCTATGCCATGCTAAAAGAATAACAGTGTTGTAAGGTTCTTTCTCCTGCTCAACAACAGATTAAACCACTAGCAAATGAAACGCCTACCAGTCAAATGTTTATATCTTCACTTCATGTCTTCATTACGCTTGGAATTTAATATTATTAGTTTCAAACATTCAGGCATAGAAGTTTATAAGGCTTTGATACCATGTAGAAAATTGGAGAGCATATAATTGATATTATATTTTCTATTTGTGAAAAATATGGATCCAAAGATCCTTAAGTACATCTATGGACAGGTGTGTCTCTTGAATGAGACATGACTGTTTGTAACTAAATAAAGTTTATATTTTAACAGTTAATTCAACTGTTTTTTCATTCAGCTCATGGATTCTATGGTTTGATCATGAAGAGCATGCACTGTTTTGGCATCAGGTTTGATCATGAAGAGTAGATCCACACAATGCATGCTAAAATCATTTTAGCAAGCAACATTAATATTATTTGACTTAATGCTAAAATCATCTCCTTAACTTGGATTAAATAATTACTTGAATTGAGTTTGTAAACAAGACTAGTTATAATCAATTCAACAATTGCATATAATTTAAATAACATTTGAATGCAATTCTAGCAACTTCCTCTTTATTTCTTTTTCGATTCCCAAATACACCACACAACATTTCCATACACGAATCATTCGCCGAATATAACAAATGCCATGAGAGAATACACAAACACAGCTGAAACACACATATATACAGTTTACTCACAACACAAATAGACTCCATTATTATCATCGATTCAGATTTGAGTTTACACGACATATCATATGGCACATTTTGTACTCAATCCAGGTATGATAGGTGTTAACAAACACATTAAGCTCAATGTGGCATCTCTCATACAACCACCATTGGAGAAATAACATATATTTGTATATTTAGGTGGGAATACAACCTTATACTTGCACACTCAATTCACACATCAAACATACTTGCTCCATATTTATTATATCGAAGCAATGTAAACTCATCCAATAAGGTACAAAATCAAATAAAACATATAACCATCTCATTCAAACATGAAATATGATAATTAGTTAAAATGCATAATACTAAAATCATTTAATAATCACATTCATGTACTTTTGATACATAAAAAGATAACAATGTAATAAAACACTATGATAATCCAATCATATAAAGCGTAACATATGCATTTTAAAAATATCCAATATAATAATAGGTAAACATCCATAACGCTAACACATTGATAATAACATCCCCACACATACACACAAACATATATCCAGATAGATAAAGTAGAATATAACATTGACAAATTTTAATGTGATAGTATCACATGCATCTTGAAATAATCAATCAAAATCTAAGTGCCTAAAACAAAATAACCAAGAGCAAATGCCAGAGGCATTACATCCCCCCTAGAACTAGGCTTACTCCTAGAAGTTGCAAAAATTGTTAAGATTAGAAGGTAGTTATTTAACAGTTAAATACAGATTTGATCAATAAAATAGAGAAATAAAACACACAAAAATCATAGCAATGTTCAACAAGACAACATAGAGAATTTACATGGTTCACCCAATATGGGGTGCATCCACAAAACCACAACCATCCAATGATTTTATTATCTAGTGCAAAAACAATATTACAATCTCGCGAATAATGTCCATCTGCAACTCCCATCCCAACCGCTTATAACAAGCTTTTTAGAAGCTTCTAGAATTAGGGTTTTACAAAGTCATTTTTTATCTTGTTGGTGGTGAAGTGAAAAATAGGAGAATTCATTTTTTTCTCAGGGGTTTCCGCCCCCGAACCCCCACTTTTCGGGGGTGCCCCCAGACCCCAACAAGGATACATGAAGAGTGTACAGTATAGCCATGATCAGTCGCCACATACCAACAAAAAGTTAGGGATACATAGTCCTCAATTGTGTCACATCCTCACAAGTAGTTGAGGTCTCATTAATAGGGTCCCACTGGATCCTCACCTAATCCAATTCTTGCTCTCGAAGGGCTAGCCTCTGATGTTGCAAAATACAAATGGGATCCAAAAAAAATTTCTCACCCTCCTTGACCTACATGACACCCCAATCAAGAATATGTGTTACATCAGGAATATATTATCTAAGAAAAAAAACATGGAACACATCATGGACATGTAAGAGGTTGGCTGACAAGGCAAGATGATAGGAAAATGGACCAAGGATATCAAAAGGTCCAATAATACATGTTGTGAGCTTAAAACCTTTCCCAAAACGAAGTAGAATCTTGTGCAGTTGCACTTTCAAGAATGTGTAGTCATCCACCAATAAATGTTGATCTAATCTCATGGAATTGTCATACTTCTTTTGCTTATCTTGAGTAACTAACAATTTCTCTCTAATTTGAACTACTTGTTACTCCATCTCTTAAGCATCTTAGGACCCAAAACAACACAGCCCTCCAACTTATCCTAACTAAAGAGGGTTTGACAGGGTCAACCATACTCATGAAATGGGGGCATACCAAGAGAACTGTGGTACCTATTATTATAAGAAAACTCAATGAGGTATAAGTAGTCCTCCCACTTGGACTATTGATCCATCCCATACATGTGAAGTATGTCCTTAAGCACTTGGTTAGCCCTCCTTGTCTAACCATTTGTCTCAAGATGGTAGGTAGAACTAAAATTAAGTTGAGCGCCCAAAGCATACTGCAAGGATGTCTAAAACATAGAAGTGAACACTAGAACATAGTTAGAAATAATTCTAGATGATGCATTCCATGCAACTGTATAATCTCCTCAATAAAGACATGTGCCATGGATGCAACACTATAAGTTGATCTCACAGGTGAATAATAGACAACCTTGGTCAACTTGTCCATTGTCACCATGATGACATCATGAAAATACAAAGAAATAGGCAACCCAACTATGAAATCTAAGGAAATCACATCCCATTTCCACTCAAGAATAACATGTGATTGCAAGAGACTTGCTAGATCTTGATGATATGCCTTTACCCTATGATACCCCAGGCATCTAGCTGAAAAACTAACGTCACGCCTCATCTCTGCCCAATGGGAAAACTACCTTAGATTAGCATACATCTATTTCATGCCAAAATAATATGCATATGGGAAACAATATGCCTTTGACATAACAACAGTGCAAAGATGAAACTGAAATATAAATATGACCAAGATGTCACAACAATCCATTTTACTCTTAGAAAGAATATCTAGAACACTTTCTGACAAGGGCTCTCTATGACCCAATTTTTCACTAACCTCTTGATACCAAGGATCCTCTAGAAGCTTTTCCAAATTATGTCTCCATAGATTGATGCTAAGGGTCAAAATCAATATTTCATGACACCTCATGCTCAAGGCATTAATGACCATAGTCTCCTTCCCTGTGATGTTTTAGACACCAAAGTCAATCACAAATAAATTCCATCTAATGACATTGATGTGCATTCATAATTTATTGAGTTCAAAAGTATATTGCAAACTAAGATTATCAATATGTAGCTCAAATTGATGGCCCAATAGAAATTGCCTCCATCACACAAGCACATGGACAATAACTACCAATTCTAAGTTGTGGGTGGGGTAATTCAAATCATGATCCTTGATTTTTGTGATTCATAGGAACCATTTGACCCTCTTGCATAAGGACCACACCCAAACCATCCAATAATGTATCAATACAAACTACACAATCTATTGCAGGATCAGGTATAATAAGGATAGGTGCACTAGTCAACCATTCCTTAAGAAATTGAAAGGATAAATTACACTTCAACTCCAACCACACAAAATCATTTCTTCTCCTTTGAAGAAAGGTGTTTGTATGTGCCACTCTTGAGAAATATTAGACAAATTGATGACAATAAATTGCTAATCCCATGAAACAAAAAATGTATAAATATTATAGGGTACTAGCCAATCCACAATGGCTTGAATCTTTGAGGGATCAAAAGAGATACACTCACCAAATATGACATGCTCCAAATACTTCACCTTTAGTTGAAAGAATTCACACTTTGTCAAGTCTCCATAAAGTCATTGCTCTTGCAAGCATTGAAGAACTTGGCATAAGTTGGCCTCGCACTTCTCTTTTTCCTTGAAAAAACCAAAATGTCATCCTGAAATAAAGAAAATAAAAAACCTTAGGCCTACAAAGCAAACCTTGGATTGAAATTGGTTTGGGGTGTTGTTAGGTTGTGGATGGTATTTTATTATGTTTCATTAAGATGGAGATTAACAAGGTGAATAGGTTGAATTTCAACCATGAAGGTGAGCCAATCAGACCTAAATCTCCACCCTATTAAGGATTAGAATGATTTGGAATTGATTTTCTATGATTAACCAAATTCAACTATGTACCCTAATATGAAAAATGTAATAAACAAATGATTAATAGATTGAAACGACTTGCAGGTAGATTTGGAAAGTGTAGAGGATGTGTACATGTCACCAGAAGTTGAATTTGAGCATTGTAGCAGGATTGGGTCGCCCCTGGGCGAATAGGTCTTTGTATGACACTTCTACTCTGTTTTTGGGGTAATCTGATGATAGATATGAGCTTATGATTTTCGGTTGCAGAATTGTCTAAACACTATCAAATAATTCTGTAGGTGAGTTTTTGTTTGTTGACAAGATGTAAGGATTCAAAAGCAATAATGAATAATTTTTCTTCAAGCTTCCCTCAATCCTTTAAAACCTAAAATCTGCACATTCAAAGAGAGGGAAAATGTTGGGCCATTTAGGAGTTTTCCTTAGTCAAACCTAGTATAAGTGTCTCCACTTCCACAATGACAATGTTAATGATAGAATGATAATGAACAGAAAGGAATGATGAAATCAAAAAGTGCTACAACTCACCACCCTTTAATGGCTTCCTTGAAGGAGTGAAGTCATACACATCACCTCAAGGTCTTGGATCTTTCTTGCTTGATTTGCTTGAATGCTTTGGAGACCTACAAAAGTATTACCCTTCACAAAACAATGATAACATGAACACACATAAACTCACATAAGATTTGACATGATGTTAAGATCTTGAATTGCTACAATAAAGCTTTGAATGCTACTCTTGACTTGCTTGATAGTGCTCTTGATATGAATAAGTTCCCCAATAGTTTTCTTGTTTTATTTTGAATGATGCAATAACGAAGTATTTATATGCATTTCTTTAATTTCTCGAGAATTAAATCTCGATAGTTGACATTTGAAATTTGAAATTTTAATGTTAAAATGGCCACTCCAACATGTCCAAAATTGGACCCTAGCTAAATAGAGGGACCCATTCGCCCTTGGGCGAATGGGTTTTGGCTAGGATATTAAGTGTTGGGGGCAAAGTATTAATTGGATGCATTTGTTCACTGATTGCAATTTCTCGAGAAGTGGTACAAATAGGCTATATAATGCATAATTTAGGAAATTAGAGGCTCAATAATCCAGGGGGAGCAAAAAATAGTGAAATTGTCAAGGGAGACAATTCACGACACTACACTTAGCCCCCACTTTAGTGAGAGTATGAACTTACGCTCATACTCACACTAAAGTAGAAAATCTATATCAAGAGAGGTCCAATTGTCTGAATGTTGAAAAGATAGGATGACTAAGGATCTAGGGAGGTGACCAATCCCCCAAGATACAAGATTCCATGGCAAACCAACATAAGCACAAAGGTGCACACATATCTGTAATGCAGTAAAACAACATACACAAACATACATGTTAGAAAACACGAAGCATACACGATGAAAGCACATGACATGATGGAACATAAAGATGACGATGAAATGGAAGCAAACATGATGTAAACACGAATTAGACACACAACAAAACACAAGGTTAGTACTAAAATATATTTGAGTTGGTAAGGCAAAGATACCTCAATCTTAAATTGTCTCAAATACCAAATGACATCCATCGAATAAATGTTAGCTCCCATGAGGACTAGCAAGTTGTGTTATGCCACATCACTCATGAAACACATAGCTCCACTGGCAAGCAAGTTGTGTTATGCTAGGTGGCCATGTTAAAAGAAGGGTGCTCAAGTTCATGACCTAACAAGCACCATTATGTTGAATCCATGAACTATCTTGCAAAAACTCACCTCAGGGTGTGCATAAAGTTTAACGTCTTGAGGGACAAACAAAACTCACCTTAGGGGTGCACAAGGTTTAACATCTCAGGGGATGAACAAAACTCACCTCAGGGGGTGCACAAGGTTTAATTTCTTGAGGGACGAACAAAACTCACCTCAGCAGGTGCACAAGGTTTAACATCTCGAGGGATGAACAAAACTCACCTCAGGGGGTGCACAAAGTTTAACGTCTCGAGAGATGAACAAAACTCACCTCAGGGGGCAACATAAACGATGATAGGATAAGGCCAAAAACTCAAGGGATGTTTTAACAACACCACCACAAGAGGTGATTTACAAAAATAACAACAAAGGGGCTTTGTTCAATACATGCAAGAAACACCTTAGGGAATATCACACATGACATCACCACCAAGAGAGGACAAGTCAAGGAATAAAAAGATCACACCTTAGGGAATACTTGCCATAGTATTACCACAAAGGGGGACATCATATGCCAATAAAAGTCACACACTTAGGGGGGAATATCATGCCTAATATCACCACAAAGGAGACACCACATGGATTGAGAAGGCCACACCTTCATTGCCAAGGTCACACTTCCTAGGAGATGCATACTATCATCACTAAAAGGGGACCATTTCATATGCAAATGATGAGTGGAGGACTATATGCCCCCCTTAAAATGTTAGTTTACTTGCTACACTAATGTTTTAAGGAGAAATAAAGGGATCCCAAGAAGGAATGGACCTAACACAAGGCTATCTAACCCCTTTCCCCCCAATTGTAGGGGCAAAGATGAGTTGAGAATAAATGATGATATGTTGCTCCTTGCAAGATAAAATATGATTGCATAAGGCTTAATTTATACCCTCATGGATGGTAGTGAGTGATGTGTTATACTACAACTACTACATGACAAGAAGCAAAGAAAATGAATGTTAATCTATCATACATTCAATTTGTCATAACCCAATTTTTATTACATTTAAATTATAATATGATAAATTGAATTATTGAGAAAATTCAATATGTTGAATGAAATTTTTTGATATTTTTGAAAAGTTTGAAAGAAGTTGACTGTCATTTGACTATATGATCTTTTGAACTATCTTATACTTTATCATGATTGAACGTTATTGATGAACTGTGTAAGTGCGAGTGTGTGCAATTGCAGGATAACAAGTTGAAGGACGAGAGCACGATTGAGGTAGGATTGTTTAGCCAGATTGAATGGTAAGCTCGATGGAATCTGGGTGCACACACCACAAACAACATGATGTTTGCATTTGAAATTTCATATAGAAAATTTTATTGACTTGATTCAAATTGATTCAATGATTGAAAAAAAAGGCTTGTGGAATGTTAAACATATGATTTCATATTCAAATTATCTATCTTGATCTTGTGTATTTGAATTTGAAAGAAAATGATAGCATGGTTAAACACATATATGTATGTATTTAAAAAAAACGTGCTTAAAGGATAAGAATTTCATTTAGAGGCTATTATTTGAATAAAATAAAAGCTTATTTTAGTATTTGAAAGAGATTGAATACTACATTGTCAAAAAAACAAATAAAATAGTAATAATTAAATATATATATATATATTATATATATAAATAAATATATATATATATATACACACATATTCCATAGAAAAATTGAATATGGATCAAAATTATAAATCGTAACTGCTGATTTCAAATAAAATCGAATGAGGACATAATGGACGAGGCACCTATATTCAAATTTAAGGCCAAGTTAATTAAATTTGAATAGCGGGGTAGAAAATTAATTCCAATTGAGAATGAAATGACCCCATATCCATGTGAATAGGCAAAGAGAAGAAAATCTTTCCATTTTGAAAGAGGAATCATTGGAAAAATCAGGCAGTAGTAACAGGTATTTAGGTCGAAAGAAGGCAAGTGACTTGACTGCGTTGGAAATAGCAGGAAAATTCCGAGGAAAAGCTTCGACCTTGAGGTAAATCAGTTTTTTTTTACATACTTGATTTCCTAGTAAACTCTATTCGAAAAACTTGCAATTTTCTTTTAAGTATGTCGATTCTTTTAGAATCAGTGGTAAATTAATAAATATCTTAAAGGTGAAAGTGTAATCGGCTTAGAGCCTAGTTGTTTCATGTAAGATCGATCATTTTCTTGTTCTATGATACTAGGTCCTTATCGGCCATCCTTGCATGCTTTTTAACTGGTGCATTTTTCACCCTATCGGCATGCTAGCCGAGCATGGTCGAGCTATGTTGCCATATATTTATCGCCTCTATCTATAATTTATTGCATGTGAGTTTATCTAGCCATTTTATGGCTATTTGGATTTAACTCCAAATAGCAGAAGTTTTGTGTTATTTGAAACGATGTAGAAAAATCATTGAACATTCCCTTAGGGAACAATTGTATTATCACTGTTATTCTTTTTCATAGTATTTGATTCCTATGTCGGCTAGGACAAATAATGGATGACACACCCTTTGGGTGTATGGATTAGATTAAAATCATAGAGCAATAGAAAATAATTGTTGTTGTTTAAGTAAGTCGCATCATTCACCACGAATGATGGAGGAACAAATATATTGTTCCATTCTTGCAATATGTTGTATCGATTTGTAAGATCGACTAGCTGCATGCCATTTGATCATAGGTAAATTCTTGCATATCAAGCTATGTAAGCCATTAAAAGGAATTCATCCAAGTTCAGCTATTGGTAATGTTTATGGTAAAACTGAACAGTCCTTCGACTGTTGTTCGTTTTTTAGAACGATAGTGGCTGAATATTTATTCTCTTTTTTTGCAGTCACCAATAGAAACACAAGTTTATCTATAACCTGAGAAATAATGAGATCATTCCAGACTCTTATGTTTATTTTAGTCTTAAAATGACAAGCATGTCATTCGATTTATTTATTGCACAAAGAGTACTAGTATTGTTTAAATATTTGAATATCAGAATGATGGAAACTCTGCTCATTTGAATGTTGTACTAAATAGCCTGAAACTGATAATGAAGCATATTGGCACAGTAACTTGTAAACTTCTACAAAAAACATCTTTTTTCTATAAACAACATTTGTTTTGCTACAAACAACATCATTTTGCTATAAAAACATTTGTTTTGCTACAAACAACATTTTTTTGCTACAAACAACACCATTTTGTTATAAGCAACATTTGTTTTTCTACAAACAATATTTGTTTTGCTACAAACAACATTGTTACAAACCGCTTTGTTTTGATACAAACAACATATCAATATGTGGAAACTATTCAAACAAACCTGTTCTCAGTTCTTTTACTTCTTGTATTATTGAAAAATGATATGTCAATCTGTAACATTGTTTTGAATGGAAGCAATCTAATATAATTGTTTTATTTCAGAATGTATTCACAAATTAATAACTTAAGTCGACACCTATATGTGTATGCACATATACCTTTGTCTACGTACATACACATACTTGTGACATACCTACTTTTGTTACTTATTTAATTCATTTTGATGAAATACTAAATTACGTTGAAAGTAATTATGTGACACGTGTATGAATTGAATATATTAAGTTTTGGACAGATCCTCTTGAATTATTTTATGAATTTATTTAAGTAGAGGAATTAAGTAGACTGAAATTGCATTTCCGTCAATATTGGTGTAAAGATTAACCTCTTTGTTTAGTAGAACAACAACACCTAAGTAGACTAGAGCACTTCAGAGTAGATGCTGCTAAGGGGTAGATAGTTGTTAAGGAATAAACTGTGTTGTTGAAAGTTACCTTCTGGGATGAGTGTCGAAATGGAGTTCATAGAGTATAGGTTTTTGCTTTATCCAAAACCTATCGTTTCTTGTTGCAACTTAATTTTTATGCTTGGCCAAACAATTAGCCCATTATGCATCTATGGAATTTGTGATAACACTCTTTGCCATTCCTAGCATAGATCTTACATTTTTCTAAATCATAGATAGAGATGCATGCTGATGTTTGGGCACACACTAGATTCCACCTTGCAAATTGTTCTCTTGCTAAAATTTTTCTTGCAGGGTCGGGCATTCTTCAAGTAGGAAGAATTGCGGGGAAGCGTAAACTTTGTGGTTGGGTGGTCAAGTTCTTCAACCATGTTCTCATCCACTAGTGGAGGCAAGCGTCAAGAGGAAACCTTGGATGTTTTCATGATTATAGTGGACTATGATGTAACCTTGATGTAAAATTGTATATTGTATTGACTTTGTGGCCCAATGAGCCAAGTCAACTTGGATATTGTGATTGAAATTTGGAAATGAATACATATTATCATGACTCTTATTTTAATTAGACATGTGTTGCTATGATTGAAAATAGTTGCTTTGTTATGTCTTTTTAAAATTAAATATTCATAATGTAATTTGCAATAATATAATTAAGTAATAATTAGAATGGGTTATTACACAATTTGATCCCCATAATGATCAAATTCTCTCAATTTCCTCTTTAAAGCATGACATTCGTCAATAAGATGTCCAAGTGTTCTATGATATGCATAGTAACACATATTTGTACTCTTTCCTTTCTTATCTTCTTGATCACAGATGGGTGACAATGTAATATGTCCTCGTTTGAGAAGTATGCCTAAGGCCTGTTCAATCTTGGTTATAGGATGCAAGAATGGTAACTTCTTAATAGGACCATGAACTTTGTATTTCTTGGTTGGTGGGACAACTATTTGATGTGGAGGATGAGGAATTTGGTAACCTATTCTTTTGGTATCTTCTGATAATTCTTGTTCCAAGAGGGGGTGAATTTCATGTCCATTCTCTATGCCACATTCTTGTTTTCTTAAGATTCTAAAGCCTTGTCCATAACTCTATTCCAAGTTAATGGGTGTGTTTGTAACTTTATGCTCATATGATGGGAGATTGATTGATGTGCTTTCCTTGTGATTTTTATTGGTAGGTATCTCCATGCATGTTGGTTGAGGTATGCCTTGCAATTTAGTTTCTAGATGTAATAAAATGAGCATTTCAAGTGGCGGTATAGTAGGAGATGTTGATTGTTGATATGGGTGATTAGACCATTGCATTGAAGGATAAAAGGTTGCATTATTCTTCATGTTATGTAAGGAATTTTGTATGAATTCATGCATGCTCTCTTTGTCTTGACCCAGAATATCAAGAAGACTTGTATTAGGAGATGAAGTATCATGAGTATCATTATCAGAATTAGGGTCATTGCTAAACACACAACTTGAAACATCAACCAAGGATTTCAAGGATATCCAAACTTTTCCAGAACACTAAGCCATGATGATATGATAATTTGTAGTGTGGTTCAGACTATTTTACAACAAGTGATTGGAAAACAAATAACAAATCTGGATAGAGGCTCCTAAGAGTGTTCTATCATAGGAAGCTAGGTTATGAATAGATAACAGGATAGAGGTGCCTAGGGGTGTTTGAGTTTTGGACAAGGTATATGAAATTTCAAAGTTTGATTGTATAAAGCATTGTCGAAGGATTCTAGATCTAGTTGCAAACAATTTGAATAGTGATTTATTTTCCAATTTTTTTCTTAATTTATGCCAATGCAAGTGTGAAATAGCATGTGAACAATAAATGGCAATATTGAATGCAAGTTTCCGATCTAAAATGCGTAAATTGACTGATTTTAAGATGCGTAAATTTGAGAATGATGATTTTGATGCAATTCTAAAACAAAATAACACATTTTTTTCACTTTTTATCACTTTTTGAGCTAAATGAAATATGCCTAAATGAATGCAATTAAGAATACAAAAATAGAGTTCTACAAACACAAACAGACTGAAGACACAAAGACACATAAGTATGAAAAGCTTGTTAATGCAAGTGTAAAAGGACAGGGGTGCACAAGGGCATCCGAGTCCTTGATAGGGGCTCTAAAAATTCAAAAGTTGACTATTTATTATGTTGTCTAAAGGTTCTGCTTCTATATGCAAACAAGTCTATAACTGAGTATTTTTCCAAAATTTTCTCAAATATTTAAGACATTGTGATGAAAATGCAAATGTGCAACAATGCCAATGACAATTATGAATGCAATTTTCAATGTAGATCTGATCTAGGTGATTGAAATGAATGCTAATGGAACCTATGATGTAAAATGATATACAATTTTTTGAATTTTTATGAGTTTCTTTATGCAAAATTGAAACCCTAAATGAAAGATGCAAAACAATGTAATGCAAAACTTAGATCTAGGATGCAATTTTCAGAAAGTATGTAATGGTATCAGGCCAGGTTCACCAAAATGAAACAAAGAAAATAAGAAAAATTTAAGCCTACAATGTAAACCTAGGGTTGAAATTGGTTTGGGGTGTTGTTAGGTTGTGGATAGTATTTTCTTATGTTTCATTAAGATGGAAATTAACAAGGTGAATAGATTGACTTTCAACCATGAAGGTGAGCCAATCAGACTTGAATATCTACCCTATTAAGGATTAGAATGATTTGGAATTGATTTTCTATGATTAACCAAACTCAACTATGTACCCTAATATGAAAAATGTAATAAACATATGATTAACAGATTGAAACAACAACTTGCAGGTAGATCTGGAATGTGCAGAGGATTGTGTACATGTCACTAGAAGTTGGATTTGAGTGTTGTAGTAGGACTTGGTCGCCCCTGGGTGAATGGGTCTTTGTATGAAACTTTTGCTCTATTTTTGGGGTCTTTTGATGACACATCTGAGCTTCTGATTTGCGATTGCAAAATTGTTGGAACATTGTCAGATAATTTTGTAGTTGAGTTTTCGTTTGTTAACAAGATGTAAGGCTTCAAAATAAACAATGAATAATTTTTCTTGAAGCTTCCCTCAATCGTCTTCAAACCTAAAATCTACACATTCAAAGAGAGGGAAAATGTTGGGCCATTTAGGGGTTTGCCTTAGTCAAATCTTGTATTTGTGTTTCCACTTCCACAATAACAATGTTAATGATAGAATGATAATGAATAGGAAGGAATGATGAAATCACAAATTGCTTCAACTCACCACCCTTTAATGAATTCCTTGAAAGATTGAAGTCGTACACATCACCTCAAGGTCTTGGATCTTTCTTGTTTGATTTACTTGAATGCTTTAGAGACCTAAAAAAGTGTTAGCCTTCACACAACAATGATAACATGAGCACACATAAACTCACATCAGGTTTGACATGATGTTGGGATCTTGAATTACTACAATAAAGCTTTGAAATGCTACTCTTGAATTTCTTGATAGTGCTCTTGATCATAAGTTCACCAATAGTTTTCTTGTTTTATTTCAAATTATGCAATAACTAGGTATTTATAGGATTTTCTCTAATTTTTCGAGAATTAAATCTCGATAGTCGACATTTGAAATTTGAAATTTGAATGTTGAAATGGCTACTCTAACATGTCCAAAATTGGTCCTCGATAGAATAGGGGGACTAGGCAAATGGGTCCTGGCCCTATTCTCGAGGACATTAAGTGTTAGGGGAAAAATATTAATTGGATGCATTTGTTCAATGCTTGCAATTTCTCAAAAAGTGGTACAAATGGGCTATAGAATGCACAATTTAGGAAATTAGGGACCCAATTAGGCTCAATAATTTAGGGGGAGAAAAAAATATTCTAAAATTGTCAAGGGTGACAATTCACTACGCTACACATCCAAAAACACATACAAAAATTAGCCGAGGTAAGTATGAAATACCCCATTCATCTAAACCATAAACACTAAAGTGAATTTTGTTAATTGAATGGAACTACCATGAAATTGTAATGTCCATAATGAGTAGGAAAGATCATCTAATGAATGTTTTCCTCATGATTGTGAAGTTGATGGTATCCAAACTTTATTTCAATCTTAGGGAACAAATTGTCTCTCTTCATCTAGTGAAAAAATAATCAATCTTCACTAAGGGATATCAGTTTCTCACATCACCTTATTCAACTGCCAATAATTAATACACAAGCAAAGGGATCCATCCTTCTTCATGAAGATGACCAATACACCCCAAGGGAATACACTAGGATGAATGTGTCCCTTTTTCTATAACTCCTCTAATTGCAAACAAAGCTCATTGAGGTCTTGAGGTCTTGAGGTCTTGAGTAGTCATGTGGTATGGTGTATAAGAGGTGAGCTCCACTCTTAGAACAAGATCAATACAAAAATATACGTCTTGCTTTAGTGGAATTATAGGAATGTCACTTGGAAACACATTAGTGAACTCCTTGAGGAGAGGATGACCATTAAGGTATACCTCATTGCACTCATCCTTAGAAGGATTGTTCATTGAGATAGTGAAAATTTGACACCCCTTGTGCATGTTCCATTTTAGCTACATGGCTAAAATCATTCAAATAGATGTGAGTTTATGCACCCTTGCTATTTTTACCTATTGACCAAGATCATTCACACACAAGCTACTAACCCAATGACAGTCAATGCTCACTTGATGAGCCTCTAACAAATCTATACCTAGCACAATCCTATAGGATCCTAAAGATAAGATACACAAATTGAAAATGATAGTGAAGGTGCCTAAATCCAACACACAACCATGCAAAAGGGAGTCTACAACCACCTTAGCACTAGTAGATAACTCACATTATCACTTATCTTTATGCATTGCTACCACAAGACCATATTGTGCTATCAGGGATGGGGAAATAAAGGAATTTGAAGTGCTAGAATCAAACAATATAGAAACAAAAATATTACCCAACATATATGAGGTCTCTACAACAACAACCTAATGCTCTACTTGACTGTTATCTACTATTACGAATACCTTATGAGACTTACCAACATCTCCTATTATTTTCTCTGAATTTACTAGGTTCCAACTATCAACTATTATAGATCCCCAAGGACAAGAATTTTCATAGTGAATTTATTGGAAATAAGAGAAATAGGGTCCTCCAAATCAAGTTAGAGTTGATGAGGGTGCACTCTAGTATTGGGAGCTCTAGTGACTAGAGTTGGGTTGCCCACTTTGGGCTAGCTACCTTGATTAGAGGCTCCTATCACTCCATGCTTTACAATCCCTAAGGTTACGCCCACCAGAACCTTGATCACCCTAAGGGGCTTAAGGAGGCCTCTGTCTTGGTTTCTACTATTGTTGTTGACTAGTCCTGGGAGATATTATGGGTTGAGGTTGACCTCAAAATCATGAATGAAACTAAGAAGGAGCCACTACCTGCACTCCCATCTACCCGCCAAAACCTCTTGCAAAGTTCTTTTCCATTAGCATGGCCTTCTCTAATACAAATTCTAAAGTTTTTGGTTCAAAAACCTAAATTCCCTATTAATATGAGTATTTAGACCTCTCACAAAGAATTGCACTAACATCCCCTTATCCTCCATTGAGCTCACATATTGTTTTAGATCAAATAAATATTTATCATACTTCTCTATAGTCATACCTAGCTACCCAAGTTCATGGAATTCATTTGCATGTCTTTGCCTATAAAGATTATAAATGTAATGTGAATGAAACCTCTATAGAAAAGTATCCCAAGAGGTTATGGAAATGACTAAATGATTATTTATTTTCTCTTGGAACCACTAGGTGGAGGTAAAGCTACACAAGTGCATAGTGACACATTGAGCTTTGGTATTGTTATTGTAGGGATGCATTACAAAACTTCGATAAAGGGCCAAGAACCAATTCTTAGCCTTTGAGCCACCCAAAGAGCCCTCAAAATTAAGTGGAAATTATCAAAGAAGGTCCCTCATGTGCCTTGCTAGCACACTGTTCTCATCCACAACCTACTTATCCTTCATGGAGTGGCTCTTACATGGGTACATCATCTACTCTTAATTAATGAGCTCTCCTAGAGCTCTCTCTCTCCACTTTAGGGCTGCTCCTCTCTCCTTCCCTACGATGGATGGAAACCCACTGAGAGATACCTTTTGAAAAGGCACTAAACATGCTAATATATCTTGAATAAGGAAAATGACCTATGGTGTCTCGAGAGGATTCCTAGGATATTCTTGAAGTATTTCCAAGGAGGAATACTTCCTACACATACACTACATGGTTTAACACTAGTATAACCATCTAAAATATCATTCTAAGGAACACCAGGCATTAGATAAGAAAAAACACCAAACACAAGTAAGAACTTAAACAACTACTCATCAACACATCAATAAAAAGAGAACACATAAACAAGAGGTCCTAGTATTGCAACCCATTCTTTGATACCAAATGTAATGCCCCAAGCCAAATGTTTAAGGCATTAGACAAGTAAACCAATTTTTTTAAAAGAATAAAATTGATAATAAGATAAGGCATTGGCATGCCACACTACACATTAACACACACAACTAGTGTAGTTTCAATAAAAATGACACACACATAAGTAACATCATTGCACACTTATAAGATGAAACATGCAAAAGGCTCACTAAGAGAGGGTATTAGAGTTGGCCCAACTCCAATACCCCAAGATTCAATACCTCAGGATGGTATTGAATTTATCCCAACACTGATAGCCTAAGAGGGGTTGTATTAAAGTTGGCCCAACTATGATACCCTAAGAGGGGTTGTATGAAAGTTGGCCTCTCTAATAACTTGAGGAATAATATTATATTTTGCCCAACTATGATACCCTAAGAGGGGTTGTATGAAAGTTGGCCTCTCTAATAACTTGAGGAATAATATTATATTTGGCCCAACTATGATACCCTAAAAGGGCTAGTATCAAAGTTGGTCCAAATTCAATACCTTGAAATAAGTGGTATCAGAGTTAGCCTACATTTGATACCTTGAAGAGTGTGATATCAAAGTTGGACCAACTTTGATACCTCAACACCTAGATTGAAACTAGAACTACTAAGACACAAAAGAAACAACACAAGTGTAATCTCTACTTAAATAGCCCAACTATATAAATTTCATTAAGGTTATTTATTTATACAAGCATAAAAAAGATAACAAGGCATTGATGGCATTGAAGTCCAAGAATAACCAATACTCTAATGAGGTATTGGGATTCTAAGAAATCTAATACTTTGATGAAGAAATAACAGATAATCAACTTTTGACTTGTTTAACTTAACTCCAAAAACATGCATTGAGTTCATTCATTTACATGCATAACAAAGATAACAAGCACATAATTTATTTTCCGGATATGACATTAATGATGAAAGGAATATATAACATCATGCACACTTGACTTGATCACTAAAATATGGTAAAATTAATAAAAATAATGACACCACTTATGTGGGTGGTTTACATTCCTTCCACACAAGAGGTCTCAAAATAAAACTATAGTTATAGAAGAGGACTCAAATGCATTGCATTAAATATGTTACAACTTGATACAATGAAGTATAATAATGAATATATGAGGCATTCTTCCATATTATACATGATCCAATGAAACTCCAATAGATCTATAGGTCCCCGATGATGGTTCTATGCCACCCAACCATGTGGCACCCATAGGTTCACCCCATTTTGGTAGGAGATAGTTGCATGGGCATTAGACACACTCATACCTTGTATTTCTTTAGTTATAAGATAATTTATTACTCTACACCTATTTTAGCCTTGGAATCACTTTTAGATTTAAGACAATGCTTATAGCCACTCTTTCCTATCCATGTACCTTAACCCTAGGTTCATCATGCTCCAAATAGCCATTTATAGGAAGACAACTAGCAACCCACCAACTCTTCCATTGATGAATGCTTGAAACATATCTTTTATAAAAAAATAATCCAACAAATAACATACTCTTTTAGCTCACACATGCACAACAACATATCATTGTAATAAATTTCATATTCTTACTTTCTTAGAAGTTACCATGGAATAAAATGAGTATTTTTCAGATTTCCAACAAGATAGTTTTGATACAATATGAATGTAAGGAAAATATTCAATAGTTGCAACTATGTGCAAGAAAACATGTAGGCTTGACACACATGAGATGAAAAAACCTAGAAAATAAGGATAGAGACATGAAATAATGTCTACTTGAAGCTCAAAAAAAAAAATCTTCAAAACTCTAAATAAAGGGAAGCTCGAGTGAAGCTCAATCAACCGTTATCCTTTGCACCTTTGAATTCTCTCAACCCAAGTATCCATGACCCAAAAATTTTCACCTAGGAGACACACGACTAGCCCAAATTTCCCTTCCTCTTCTCTCCTAAGTGAAAAAAGAGGTTTTCTTGCCCATTTCTTACATAATAAGTGCATTAAATTACTTATGTGTCCTCTCTTCTCTATCTCTACCATCAATGACTTGTCCTACCTTCTCTTGTGCATTCAATTTTCCTTTTCCTCCTTTACGTCTCCTTCCTTACCATTTTATATTATTATTATTTTTCAATTTGTTTTACTAATAATAAATAATATGATTTGACCTAATGTTAAAGTCATTACCTTAACTTGGAATGAGTACTTACTTGAATTGAGTTTATAAACAAAACTATTTAAATAATTCAACAATTGCATATGATAAGGTAGAATGGGGTCGACACTGGGCGAAAGTGGAGGCAGCGACTTGCTTTTGAATTCTAAGGAAGATGAAGGTGAGAAGGGAGATGAGGATGTGGATGAGGAGGGGGATGATGATGGGGAGGTCATTGGGAGCTGTTGTTCCCGTGCTGCTGCTTGGCCTCTTTGTCCTTGGTTCGGTCTGTTCTGCTACTCGGGTTATGGATTCCCTGGTGGGTGCTTTTCCATGCGGTTGTTGTGTTGGCTCTGCCCATGGTCTCCCTTGATGTTTTGGCCCTATGCTAGGTGGGGGTTGATCTTTGGGATGTGGCTCTTTGTGTTTGTGAGTGTGGTGCTGGTTGTGGTGCTAGGAGTTCTTGTTGTGGGGTTGTTTGAGGAGAATGGTGGCCTTATCTCAGACCCTGGCTGGCATGTAGGGTTGGAAGTGGATTTTTCTTGTTGTGCCTTCTCCTCTTTCTCCTTCTGCAGGCTTTCCTGGCTCTCTCTAGCCTTTTTGGGGCTTCTTTTCCTCTGTGTGGGGGATTTCGTTGCTTGGGATTGAGGTTCCTAGTCTGCATCTAGTGAAGTTGTTTGCGGATAGTTTTTGGCATGTTTTAGATCCTGACTGGCATGTAGGGTTGGAGGTTGTTTTACATTGTCTTGTTGGCTCTCTACTCTCTCTGCTTGGAGGCTTTCCTTGCCTTTTCCTTCTTCTTTCAGGTCCCTTTGTTTCTTTGGTGCTAGTGTTGGTTGTGGTGCTAGGAGTTCTTGTTGAGGGGTTGTTGGAGGAGATTGGTGGTCTTATCTCAGACCCTGATTGGCATGTAGGGTTGGAAGTGGTTTTTTCTTGATGTGCCTACTCTCCTCTTTTTCTCTCTGCAGGTTTTCCTCACTCTATTTGGCCTGTTTGGGGCTTTTTTTCCTTTGTGTGGGTGCTTTCGTTGCTTGGGGTAGTGGTTGTTGATTTTCCTCTAGTGGAGTTGTTTGTGGATAGTTTTGGCATGTTTCAAACTCTGACTAGCATGTAGGGTTGGAGGTTGTTCTTCATTGTCTTTTCAACTCTCTACTCTCTTTGTTTGGAGGCTTTCCTTGCCTTATCCTTCTTTTAGGGCCCATTGTCTCTTCTTTGTTGCTAGTTGTTTCTCTGGGTAGGGGGTTGCTTCTCTCTGGTTCTTGCCTTGCTATAGCGATGGTTTTCTTTCTACTCCTGGTAGGGAGTGTTTCTCTTGGTGCTGGGTTATTTATATGGTCTCAGGGGGGTGGCTCTTGTCCCTCTTTGTCTTTTTACTTGATTTGTTTCTTTTTTGGATAAAGTGGTTGTTTGTTATGGTGGCTGCCAAGGTTCTCTTGGGTTCCAATTGCGTATGGTGTTTCCTGTGCTCCCTCTTGGGTCTAAAGTTCATTTTCAAGGATGGGGGGTGTTGTTGGCTAAGGAATGCTTTGTGTTTTCTTCTTTGTTCTAGTTTACTTTTTCAAAGTATGCTATGGCGGTCTCTACTATGGATGTAGCTACTTCCCTTCGGTTCTTTCAACTATGGTCTTCTTTGGAGGTGGAGACTGCTCTTCGGAGGTGGAGAGGTGAGTTATATATCGTGTGGTAAGTTCTATTTTCTGTGGTGTTGGGCCTCATTTCATCCTCTCCTATAGAGGGGAGCGCCTTCCTATTGAGGTGGAAGCTGGATTGGTGCTGTGGGTGGACTAGCACTATGAGTTTGCTAATACTGTTCAATGTTTTTCTCTTATTCCTAACTCTCCTATTGAGGTGGTGTGGTTGGTTTCATTGGAAGGTGCTGACAAGAGTTGAGCTACTGTCTGGATGGTTCAAGTTGATGGTTACCTGGCCGTCTCTAGTTGTTCACTGCTAGTTGGTGCTGTTAAGTGTTGTGTTGCAATCTGGCTGATTCAAGCTGATGGTTGCCTGACCGTCTCATGTTGTTCTTGGGTCCAAATTCCTTTGTATTTCTTGGATGTATTGGGCTTAAGGTTCTCGTTAAAACCTTCCTTTGTGGTGCAGATTTGAGCTTTCAAGCTAATATTTTATAATCTACTTCTGGTTTGTTGTTGGTTGTCTTTGTTTTATTCTATTGCAGCTTGGTCTCTTTGTGTGGGTTTGAGGTCCCTATTAAAAATTGCTTGTTAATGGTTTCAGGTCCATTCAAAACCTGTTTTTCCCCCTTAATCAAAACAATTGCATATGATTTAAATATTATTTAAAAATAATTCTAGCAATTTCCTTTTTGATTATTTTTTATTATTATTTCCAAATGCACCACACAACATTATCATGTAAGAATTATTCATCAAACATAACAATTTCCACGAGGAAAAATACAAACATGACTAAACTCAAAACAAATGAACTTAAAAACCACCATAGATTTGGGTATGGGTTTACATAGGGTCTCATATGACATGTCTTGTACTCAAAATAAGTATGATAGGGGTTAGAAAATACAATAATCCCAATGCGGCATATCCAATATAACCATCATTAGGGAAATAATCTAGACTTGAATATTCAGGTGGGGAGATATCCTTGTGCTTGCACACTCAATTCACATGTTAAGCATACCTACTCTATATATATGATATCCAAAGTAACGTAAATTCACTCGATATGGTACACCATCAAATAAAATAGATAATTATCCCATTCAAATATGGAAATATGATAATTTATTGAAATACATAATACTAAGATCATTTAATAATAACATCCATAGTATTGATAAATATAAGGATATCAATGGAATGATTCACTATGATAATACAATCATTGATCTATGAGCACACACACACATGCATGTATCTACATAGATAAAGTAAAATATAATATTTGATGTATTTTTATTTGAGAGCATCACATGCATCTCACAATAACCACTCAAAATCTAGGTGCCCAAAATAATCTAACCAAGAGAAAATGCCAAAGGCATTATATAATGTTTACACACACCTTTGGGGAATCTATTGAGTTGTGAGGTTCATGTTTTACTTATTAAAAATATTAAATAGATTTATTCAATGATGAAATAAGGTTGATATTGGTAGGAAAAATCCACAACACTCCCATTAGGTTGACAATCCAAAAGGGTGGCCTAATGGAGGTCAATGGTGAAAACATGTAAGGGAACTAAAGGATGGAAACAAGAGAACACATCTTGCATAACAAAATAAATACAAGTTAAGAGAAACACAATACAATACCTACAAATGACTTGTGGCAACACAAGAGGTACACCATGAAGAAACATGAAGAGGGATAGATCCCTATATGTATTTATGAACATATATATTGCACATGGATAGAAGATAGGTGTAGTGTAGAAAATTATATACCTTTACAATTTCACATTATGTTTGAGTCCCTTAATTTATTGGACTTAATTAAGCTTCTACTTTGCCAAATTATGCATTTTGAAGCCTTATTTTTGTCATTTTTCGAAAGGAGAACCAACATTAAATAAATGTGTTTAATATTTTAATTACCATGGATTATGAGTCTCCTAGAAATAAGTAAGGATCCATTTTCCCAAGGGTGAATGGGTCCCATTTATCTATTAGGACCCATTTTAAAGTATGTTTTTGATGGTCTTTTAATGATCCAAATTCAAATTATAAGTTTCATCTTTTGAAATCTAATTTTTGGGAAATTAGATAAACACCTATAAATACATAGTCTTTTATCATTTGAAATCTAACTAGCAAGAACACACTTTATGAGAGAAATTTCAAGAGAAAATATTATTGTCAAGAGCATTCAAGAGTTGTATTATCAGTCATTATCAACAAGTATCAAGATCCTAACATCATGTCCAAGTTTATGTGTGTTCATGTTGTCTTGTGAAGGATAACATGCATGGTAGATCCTCAAGCATCCAAGCATTCAAGAAAATAAGCAAGAAAGATACAATTACTTTGAAGAGATGTGTATGACTTCAATCCTTCAAGGAAGCAATTGAAGGGTGGTGAGTTGCAACAAGTGTTCATTCATCATTTCCTTCCCTTTTATTATCTTTTTATCAAGGTTTAATTACCAAATTGGGGTTGGACCAAGGCAAACCCCCAAACAAAAAAAACAAAACATTTTTCCCTCTTTGTGTATGTGCAGATAACAGGTTGAAGAAGAACTGAACAAGATCTTGAAGAACAATTTTGCATTGTTGCATTTGTTGTCATCATTCTTGCCAAGCCACAAAAACTAAGTTCTAAAATTTATTTCCATCATTCTGACAAGTTTCCAAGCAGAAATCAACATCTTAGATCTAACATCAGAGGACTATAAAAAGTGTTTCTAGAAGCCTTATCAAGGACCTATTCGCCCAGGGGAAAAATAGTCCTCCCACACTACTCAGAATCAACTTTTTGTGACAAGTGCATGCTATCAAACCCTTCTCAGATCTTCCTACAAAGTGTTTCAGTTTTTGTATATTCAGGAATTTGTAATTTGCATCTTAGGTCATATAGTTCATGTAGTTGCATTGTTTGAAATCATTCCTAATCATTTTCTACCATTAAAGAATCACCAACCCAGGCCTGATTGACTCACCTTTGAGGTTGAAAGTCAATCTATTGACCTTGTTGGTTTGTATTCTTGGTGGAATTCTTTGGGGAAAAGAGGGACTTTAAATCATAATTCTCCTTTACACCATAAGGGAAATTAGGGTTCTCCCCTTCCCTTTCCATACATTTCAATAGAATATGATAGGATCAAAAAAATATGAGAGTGAGATATGTAAAAGGAATAGATAAATAATATGTGAGATATTGAGAGAATATATTGACCTCATTACTTAACCTCTTGACCATGTTTTGGATGCTTTCAAGTTCTAGGTTTTCACTCAGGGTATGATTTTTCCCTTTCTATCTAATACCATTACCTTGAGTAATTTAGTTATTACAAAATATGGGTGCTATGTATTGGCCTTCTATTGGTATAATTAGACTAGCATTGATATCTTAAGCCATTTTATCATTTAAGAATTCTTAGAAAAATAGACTATAAATTTTAGAATTACAACACTATATGTGTTATATTTACAACCAAATTGCTAAGAGGCACTAGGACAATTTATTGATTATTTGTTTGAGGAAAAACATAATTGATAGGTGTCATGTTCATGACCTAATTTAGGTTATACATAGCTCCCATGATAGGGAGTAAAAATATAGTACTTTATATAAGAGCTTGATAGATTAATGGAATTTGATTAATGCATAGTTAGTTATCCCAATGAAGGAAGTGATCCAAATATCTAACTTTGAGGCATCAATTTTTGTTCAATAGTCACAACTTGGTTATACACAATTGGCATGGATGCAATAGTAGTTGAAGTTTTTCAACAAACATAGATTTTAATGGATCTAATACTCTCAAGTATGTATGGACAACCATGTCCTCACACAATTGTAAGGTGATTTTATCTTGGGATACAATTTATGAAATTAGACATTAAATTAACTCATTAATTCATTTGGTTCTCTTTGAGTCATAGAAAATTAATGATATAGAATTGTAAGGTACCAACAATAGGTGGCTTCATCTAATGTACATGGAAATAGATGAAAAGAAACATCGTTATGTTAGATTTGAGATCTTGTAATTGCATCCTTGAAGGCTTGAATATGTTCCTTTAGCATCCAACACCATTTAAATGTATTTGGGATAGAACTTCTCAAGATTCTTGACTATACCATGAAGAGAAATGGCTATGTTGAACATCTAATTTTGTCTTTCTAACCATACTTTAGTATCCATCTATTTTAGTTTTGGTGTGATGATAGTTTGCACTACTACTGGGGATGATGGTTTGATTATTAGTTTGATGATGAACTGATATATTGGTTTAATTATAACTTAATGACTTGGGAATAATTTGAAGATAAACACTTAAAGTTTGAGGGATAGATGGAATGATAAGTCTTGTGGGTAAAATGAAGGTGTTATATATCTTGGTGGAATATTAAGGATTGATTACTTATAAATTTAGCTTATCCTTTATTATATTTGTTCTTTTCTATTAACGAGTTCTTATAGTTTTGAAACAATTAGACTAATTTATACCTCATAATGATTCCTTTAGGTTTTAGTTTCATGTCCTCTTTCAAGCACCAATTCTATTGATGCATGTTTTGACATGTCAAAATAAATAATAGATTGTTTCCTTGCTTGAATTTTTTTCATCCCCTAGAGTTCTCTATGTGATTTTTGAACAATTGAGCAACCCAATAGGTAAGAATTTTGGCTACCCCATTCAAGGGGATCCACTAGAATTTTAGGGAAACCTACAATTTCTTATCCTAATTATAAGTGTGTTCTTAGTTGGTTCAAATATAATGCAATTTAATTAAATATCATTTACAATAGCCAAAGACTTATCACATTCTTTATTTTTGAATTTGTAAACTAAAATTGAACTAATTTGTAAAAGAATACACTAAGTCTAAAATATAAATCCAAATTAACACTAAAATAATCCCTAATTTAATCAATATAATAAAAATTAAAAAGGAGTGTGAGAAGAAATTGAGGATAATAACCCTAGCAACATTTCCCTCCAAACATCACTTGGTGAGCAAACAAATTTATTTCATATCGCCACTAGAGTTGATAAATCACAAAAAATATAGAAGAGTGTGCATCTTCCAAGGGAAAAAGAACCATGAAATGAAAAGTTGGAAAGCACCCTATCTCAAGTGTAGGTTGCAAGTACAACCCCACACTCATTGTGCAATATGTATGTTCCCTTTTTAGAACCACACAAAGATGTTCAAGTTGACCATGCAAAATATTTTTCATTAATAAAATCTCAATTATATGAAGCACCATTTTAAATCATCACATGCTCATGAATTTAAAGTATTAAATATAATATTATAGAACCCATTAATTAGAAAATTAGAGGTAAGAAAGAATAAAAAGGAAGTTGGATTGTATGAAAGAAGTAAATGTTTTGTTTCCAACCCTATAAGTGGTCATGTTTTACAGACATATAGGTATAATTTTAGCAAGGGGTCATGTTTTACATGGGATAAATTCAATGATGCATTTTTAAAATGCCCTTTTTTGAGATAGGGGAAGTCATTTTCTTGACGTAAAACCAACAAAAATTATCTTGAAAGTCTTCATTCAAAAATCTCCAATTCAAAAACACTATTATGGTTTTCATCACCAATATATATATATGTTTATCATGTCTATTCAATCCTCACAACTATTTCAAGCATCTACCATGACTTCTTTAAGCTATTATAGTCCTCAAAGAATCTCTTATGTTTAAATTCTTCTTAGTGTAGACATCCAAATTTGATCGCTCCCATACGATCAAATTTATCTCTTTATTCATCCATTTCGTCAATATTAATTTATTTAATTAATATTACACTTCCCGCCTAAGGTTCTTAAAGTGTTTAATTTAACAATTAAATGTTTTACCTTACACTTTTTTCCTCTCTAAATTAAATAAATACATCAATTTATTTAATTCAGTCATCTTAACCTTTTTGAATTAAAATCAATTTAAAATTCTTCTTTTCTCTCTCCCTGTCACATCCTCCATAACCCATCTCTAATCTGGATTAATTTAATTAATTCATGATTAAGATGTGCATCCTCTTAATCAAGGATTAATGTCACATCCTCCTACATTTGCCACTTGTTTCTAATCTCTGATTAATTACCTTAATCAGGTATTTGCACAACCTTAATCAAAGTCATTAGCCACTTTTAACACCCCTTTTTAGTCAAACTTTTCATTTGCCTTTCTTAACATTGACCATCTTTCCCATGTGAATTTTTAATTCACATTTATTCATCCTAGGTCTCTCTCCTCCCCATGTGAATTTTTAATTCACATTTTATCCTTCCAAGACTTCTAGAACATTTGACTTGTCACCTCATCCACATGTGACCAATTCCCACCTTTTTGGAGACCCTCTCTTATCCATTAGATTCTCCTAAGAATGTGAATTTCTCCAACCACTTTCTCATTTCCCATGGAGATTTTTGAGGAATTCTAAAATTCCTCAAATGTCACTTTCATTCTCACTTGGGGACAAGAAATTCTTTTTTGAGGAAATCTTCTCACTCCCCAAGGTACTTGTCCTTCCTCCACATCATGTACCTCCCTTCCACCTCACTTCCACATCATCTTATCCTTGGCCATCTCACATTCCACATGTCAAGATGTGAGGGCTTGTGAGTCCTCAACTCACCATAGCCCTACATCTTGATCTTGGTGGCTTAATCTCAACCATTGAATTCTCTAGAGAATTCAAATTTCTCTATAAATACCCCCTCCTCTAAGGAATTTTCAACACTTAGTCATTTGAGCAACCTTATGATGTCATTTTGTGCACTCATTTTACAAGCATTTTCTCTCATCTAGCCATCCATTTTAGTCATTTGCATTTGCATCCCACCATATAGTTAATCTTGCATTTAGCTACATCAATAGCCATCTAAGGAGCATACAAAGCAATCAAAATCAAGGGCCAACAAAGGAGTTTCAGCTGCAAAGAGAAGGTATAATCATTTTCAATCTTTTTCATCTTATCTCTTTGTGTTAACAATTTCTTAGGCTAATCTTGAGGTGTACCTTTGTGTTTTCTTTCATTGCATTATTGTTGTTTTTGCATATTTAGGGTTGATAAACATTTAGGATCACACTTAGATCAACAACTTGTCATCTCACCCTCCATGTTTACACTTACTTTTTTTAGCCAATTCTTTTCTTTTATTTATAAATGTAGGCATGTTTGAGATTCAAATCATTAGGCCTTCATGTTCTTATAATACAATCTTTTTCATAAGAGCAATATCATCTCCATTGCATTCATTAAGTCTTTGATGCTTATGTGAGACACATTACTTCCACACTTATTTGTTTGTTGTTCTTCAAATATATCTCCATATGAAATCTTCATCAAGACAAAATATTCTACAAAACTTGTACAAATAATTGTAAATATGAAAACAAAGCCTCAAAATTACTTAACAATAATATTTTGATATCATGAATTGAAGGATGATCAATGATAAACAAATTCCTATAGTTAATTTAAAGAGATCAAGGGTTAATATCACCATTGTGAGAATATACTTTCTAACCAACAAGTACATGCAATGTTCCTCTAAAGTAGGGTCACTCTCAATGATAAACAAAAATAGTGACGCAAAATCATACAAAGGAGACTAGGTGATGGGAATATAGGGCTTAGATCTATAGTGAGTTCAAGTTAGTGGCTAAACCAAAATTATTGATGTTTAATTTTTCCATAAAAGGCTAGTTTTCCTACTAAACTATAAGGGAATGGTACATCACCAATGGTGAAACCATACAATGAGTGGATGGTTTTGATAATGACCTCTCTACTCAAGAGATAATCCAATACAAGGTGTATAAGGAAAATGAGATCAACGATGGGGGTTCTTGAGGATAAATAAGATGTACAAAGTTTAAATTTTTCATCAAGGGTAGTTTCCCCACACACTTTTTCCACCTTCTTCTTGCCCAAATTTAAATAATTAGGGTTCTTTATCTTTATTATTTTATAACAAGGTTGTGCCTAATCAGACTCCATTGCAAACAAAAGCTTAGACTATGTGCAAGAACCATTGCCCAAAGGGTCCCTATCAAAAAATAATAATCAATGGTTCTCTATAGCACAAGCATGGGCTTTGAGTTATACAAACTATGGAGAGCACAATGTGGATCTTTGAATACATGGGTTTACTAATAATTCCAATAACCCTTCCAATTTTTCCATATCCCAATCCTTACATAATGTTATATTTTCCCCTATCCCTAAAAATCTAAAGTCCACATTAACAAAATCTCAAAATGAATTATGGCAAACCACCTATGCTTCCTCGACATTTTTCACAACCTTACACTATTGTGCTCTTTACCACTTATATTTGACACTATAAATATTGTACCAAGGATGAAAGTATGAAAACATCTAATTTACTTGATGCATAATCCTAAGATGACACTATTGAAACCTATTGACCTAGTTGGCATACTAATTATGTACTTTAGGACTTGTCACTTTTCATTTTTTATTCTCCCTTTTTATTTCCCATTTTAATTATCCTTTTCCTCTTTTTTTAATGTTCAATCACCTTGTTGTTTTCCACCCTTCTTTCATTTTTGTTTCCATTTTTTAATTTGTTACTTATTTTACATCCCCTTGTCTTTCCATCTCCTTGTTGTCATCATTTGACTTTATCTTTATTTTTTATTTATTTATCCTTTTATTTGATTCTTTTATCTTTTTATGAATTTTAATTGCCCCATCATATTTTCCTTGTTTGTCTTTGTACCTCATTTTCACCCATATATATTTTTATTATGCCTCATCTTGTTATAGTGACAAAGAGGACGATGATCCAAGTTTAGTTACTTTATCTATCAGTATTAGGAACAACTCCATACACAGATATGTGGTTTTAATCCTATCTTTCCACTCTTTTTTATTGTCCTTTACCCTCCTAGTTACATTTTTGTGTTTGATCCTTTGTTCTTGTTTTATTTTCTCTATTGGGCACCTTATCTCTTAGTACTTAGTATTTTATCTTTCCCCTTCTATCCATGCTTTCCACAACCAATGTGGTATCCTTTTTAATCACTTAGGGATATGATCTAGATTTTCTCCTCTTTCATCACTTTATTGCTTAATCACTTGGGGGAACCCTTATCTTGTCATCTCATAGGGGCATGAAATATATGTTACCCTTATTCATCACCTTTTCCCTCTTTTCTCATCAAAATCCTTGGAAACTTTCCTTTTTATCCTTTTCCACTTAACTATTATCCTTAAAATGATTGGACCTCTTTGCTTAAAATATTCTTTTGTCATTCATTTTAAGGGGGAATACATTTTCCATCACTCACTTTCACTCCATTATTTTTTAATCCTTTACCCTAGACCTTTAACCTCAATAATGACTAGTCCTCCTTATTGATTTGAGCCTAGCCTATCATTTTATCTAGTTGGGTGGTCACCTTATAACCAATCTCGACATCATTAATTTATATTCTCTAACTGGGTGACAACATCCAAATAGCTATTAAGTTAGGTGGAAACCTATATCTAGGGTGGCAACCACCAAACAACTAGCATATTAGGCAACAACCTCAATGCTATCATTTCTAGTTAGGTGAAAACCTATGGCAAGGGTAAAAATTATCAAATAGTTAGTATATCAATTGGAAACCTCAAAGCCATTATTTCTAGTTTGGTGGCAATGTGTAAATAAGGTGAAAACTATGCAATAGAAAATATGTGGGGTGGTGTAGAGGAGGGGGATTGACCACTCAACGACTCTAGGTCACGAAGATCCAAGAGTTGAAGGCTTCCCTAATCTACCTCAACCGTGCAAGTGTTTAGGGAATTTTTTGATATCGAGAATAGAGAATGAAGATCACTCTTAGTAATTTTGTCGCTCTACTAACCTGGAAGTTAGGTTTGGACTAAGTGAGCGAGTTTTTGGAACTTGGACTGTACCTCAGACAACTCTCTGCCAAAGGACAACAACGCAGGACAGTGACGACAATGTGGTGCACTGGCGTCTCGCAGGTGTGCTAGTGTCCGTACGAACAAATAGTGAAAAAATATAGACATAATATCAAAAAACCTACTAAATAGCTTACCTAAAGGTTTACTAGTGATGACTAAATCAATAAATAATAGAATGATTGAAATAACGAGAAAGATGACAAGGACAAGAAAGATAAGAATTCAACTCGTGGAAGGTCTAGTTCTCTTGTAAGCTCCACACGAATGAGTACCTACACACAACAAAGTAGGGAAAAATGTTGGGGCTGTTTTGGGGCTTGCACAATCAAGCCCCTGTTTTGGTGTTTCCATCTCCACAGACATCCAGATAGATAAAGAAATAGAAATGTGATAAAGAAAGTATGCTGGAAAGGAAAAGAATATCAAATACTACAAGAGACACTATGCTACTCAAATCCAAAAACAATGTCAAAGAAAGTGAACAATACCACCCTCAACTAGAGGCGCTCAAGGCCAATGAGAGAGGAATGCAAGTCTACAACTATGGAAAATTTGACATGGCTACAACGATGTCGAAGGAGGTCTCACAAGACACCAAGTTGCAGTTTCTGTGGTAGATGTGAAGATGTTGTGATGTTGGAATAATGAAGCCAATAGTGTAGTAAGTAGCTAAAACATATGAGAGAATGTGAGAATTTCCTTCAAGAAAGTTCAAAGTGTGTAGAGGAATGAATGAGAAATGAAGAATATGAATTTGAAGATGAGTTTGAGAGGGAAAGAGCCATTCAAAGGTTAGTTGAAGGGCGCAGGGGCGTTACGTTTCATCACTAATGGAGAATGTAATGCTTTTGTAGATTCTAGAGGTAGGAATCTTGTCAGGATGGTAGCACACTACGCAAATGTATGCACACCGCATGCGCATCCCCAATAGAAATCCCCCACTGACACTAAAAATAAGCGCCAAGTGGATAGGGTGTGGATAGGTAATGTGGAATTGCATGGTCAGGTTTGTTTTTTCTAAGGTGAAGGATGTAAAAGGGGAACTTGCAAGGGGGGTGCAAATTCACTCCTATACAGGTGGTTACCTCAAAGCCATTATTTTAAATTTTGAATTGGGTGACAATCACCAAAAAACTAGTGTGTTGGGTAGCAGCCTCAAAGCCATTATTTTCAATTTATAGCTAGATGAAAAACTATAACTAGGGTGGAAACACCAAATTCATTAGTTCCAATTTCTTATATCATCATTAATACCTTTTTATAAGCTTGGTTTGACCTCTTTTTTTAGTGGCTACCTTACAACCCTTTTCATTGTTAGCCCATTTCTATTTTCCAATGAATTTACTTACCCTTTACCTTTAGCCAAGGTCTTTCTCCTCTTTCTAGTGTGGGTTACTATTGTGCTTCCTTTAGTTGGTTCCTTATATGTAGTCTATCTTCATAGATCACTCTTTTGAAAAAAAGGCTAAAGTTTTTGTGGGCTTTCTTAGCTATTCCACTAGAATTTTATGATATAATAGATATATTAGATGTATGTTTCACTTCGCATTTCATAGTGAATTTTTTCTATCTTTTTCATGTGTATGTTTTCTAATTTTTTATGTTTTGTGTTTCCTTATGTTTGTTTTTGTTGAATATTTCCTTCATATATGCTATACATTTACTATTGTTTGAGTATAAGTAACCACTCTTTCTATGATGCTTTTGCAAGGACAAGTATATGTGCAAGTATGAAGACCAAAACCAAGTTAAATACTAGTATCTTTTTTATGGTAAATTGTACGATTTATATTTCATAATTTACCATATTATATTTAGTAGAATTATTCTTTGTTGAGTCATGCATCTCTTAAAGAGGGAGGAGAATGTAATATTAGAAATTGCATACTTTATAATTTTCTTGAAATATTTTTTTTCTCTTTTAGTTAGCTTGCCACATATGTATTTTGACCCTTTATTGACTCTTTTTTTCCATCCCTAGTATTATTTAATTTTTCCATGTTTCTTGACCCCATTGTATGTGTTTGACCTTGTAATTTATTATTGTTATCTTTTATCTCATTATCCTAGGTGTTGTACTCCTTTCACAACCCAAATCAAATTATTTGATAGGATCCTATGTCTTAAACCTAGTGCAATAACCACTTTTGAGCTCCTAAAATCTCACTCAACAAACCTTTTCATGATTTGGAACCACGATCCTTGGGTGGAAAACCTTTCCATTTGCTTGCCTTAGAAAATTGAGCCACCTCCAATCTCAAGACTTTTGCTTTGGATTAGATGCAAGAAAGAGACAACATACTCATCCTCCAATCAAGTTTAGTTTTTCATCACAATTGATCCAATCAAGAAAATAAGGAGAACTAATTTTCCAACTCAAGTTCCCTCTCAAAACTTGTTTTGATTAGATAAACTCAGGAAGGGCCTGATCCCATTACAAAATAATCATGAAGGAAACAAAGACAAGTATCACTAGAAGTGAGACTAGAGAAAAATAAAAAGTAATCAACAAAAACCAAGACCAACCTCCAACTAGCTAAAACAACTATGGGTCCCTCAATAGCTTCAGGCCTTTAATATCTAGCCATTATTTGTTTAGGAAGTCCAATTTGTCTTCAAATGACAACTCACTAGAATATTTACTCATATCTTCTATAGAGATGGAAGGGGATTTAGACAAGCTTTGAGCAATAAATTCATTTTTTTTCTTAGTGTTGGAGAGAGTGATATGGAGGAGAGGTTGATGAGCCATTTCTTCCAACTTTCGTTTAGATTCCCTTTTCTCTAGTTCCTCTTGAAAGAATTGGAGGGTAGTGGCGATGTTCTTCATAGACTCTTTATAGTAGGTAGTAATTTATTGCATATTTTTGAAGATAATTTCTTGGTTGTCTTGGAGCTTAGCAACCTCAGACACGAGATTTCTCTAGTCTTCTACATAGCTAGTCACATGCTTGATGTTCTTGAGCTCTTTCTCCACATGTTCCCAATTGTCAAAATTGGCAGCTATATTTTTCATGGCATCCCAAACATCTTCATTTCCAACCTACTCAAGTAATTCCAAAGTTTTAGATAGAATAATAGATGCAAGATTGTGAATTTTCTTTTTAGCATTATGAATTTGAGTGAGTTGCCACTTCAGAATGTCATTCTGAAGATTATAGGCCTTATAAAGATCATTAATATTGTCTTGAATTTGGGTACAAAGGTTACATTGAGTCAAATTCTAGGTATCCGACAATTCTCGAGAAGGATCATTAGAAGGAACTTCCTGTAAAGGGGGTGAAGCAAAAGAACGAAACCTAGAATGGGGAGAATGCAAAGATTCTTCCAATCTAGGATAGCTTGGGGTGTTCAAATCATCATATAAAACAAGGGAATATAAATCTTTAGGGGGTTCCTAAAGAAAAAAAATTTACCCTTTGAAGAGGAAGGGGAGGGTTCATTCACCACATTTATTCCCTTAGAAGAAGGGGTAAATGGAGGGCCCACAATCTTTTTAGAGAAGCCATTATCTCAGGAGGGGAGGGGATAATTGATTTACTCTTTTTGGTGGCGAGGCCCTCTTCCAACTGGATAAGCAATGGATTGTAAACATGTGGGCATACAAGGTGAGCAAGGGTTAGGGAATGATTACACCCATAAAGGTGATAGATTAAGCTTTGGTGAAGGGATAAAGACTTACCAATAATTAATACTTTTTTCACAAACTCTCTAGAGAGGAATATATATAAAATTGATTTTAAATTTATAGCAAAAATGGTTTAACATAGGGAATAGATAAGTATGAAACTACTTATAGCAACCCTCCAAAGTGATGTACCTCATTAGGAATTCAACAATATTCTTCTAGATTCCCATAATGTACTCTCTATTAAAACCATTTTGGAGTCTTTTCACTTTCTCCCCCCTTTCAAAAACCTGGTCACTGCTTCCTAGTAGCTTCAAATTTTTGAAAGGGAGACTTGTTGTAGAAATGAGCTCAACCATGATATTGAAGGAAATTCCATGAACATGAACAATACCCAACTTCCATGAGTTGGAAAATTTGGCTGAGAGAACCAAATCATAGTCATTCATGTCTTTGATATACAAAGCTAGGTTTCCCTTTTCTAGGATGCTCCACATCTCTTGATAATTTTTTAGGGCATGAAAATCACCCAATTTAACTTGCAGAATATCAACCCACATTGTAGGCATAACAACAATAGAGAGGCGATAAATCACAAAAAGACCCAAAATCCTATAATTATTATCAAAGGTAGGAAGGGTGAGATAATGATAACAATTTAACTTTCCATGAAGAGTTAAGAAAGGATGAACATGCACTTTCCTTACAAGAAAATAATTAAAGGCCATTTTGATAGTGTGATCCGTCAACTCAAGAGAGCAATCCATTCATGCCTTTGACACTTGGGTCTGTGATATATTTCATTTGATTAATAATATTTAATTTCACATGTTTTGAGAGAGTATTAACATCAATACAAATCATAAGTGTTTAGACATGAGAGGCAAGATTAGCCAACATATATGCCATCATATTGCCTTCTCTAAACATGTGCTTGACCTTGCGATTCCCAAAGCTAATCATGTTTAGGCGTGTTTTCTTTATTAAGTCTTGGAGAGACCAACTAGGATTGGATTTTCCTTACAACATATTGATTATATTGTTGGAATCACTCTCAGTTAACACATTGGTTAATCCTTTGTCTTTAGCAATTTAAATTCCATGGAAAACAACTACCACCTCAACAAAGTTAGAGGTTTTATTTCCTAGGTTGACAACGTAGGCAAAGATCATAGTCCCCCTATAATCTCTTAGGATTCCAACCCACCTGCCTGCCCTCGATTCCCTTAGCTAAGTCGTAAAAATTGAATTTTAGCCAACTAGGATCAAGGGGGGTCCAAATGGTAGATTTATGAGATAAGGAATTTTGAGAATCCACCTTAGTAAGATTATCAAAGATTCCCCATTTTGGGGAAATCTTTAATTCCATATTAGAATGGTTTTTTTGTAGACTTTTATAGTCCACTCCTCTAATGTTTTCCTTGATGCTTTGAATGATAGACTCAACCAAAGCCTCACAAGGTTTCTTTTTGTATCTGAAAATGGGTGATCCCACAATACTGGTTTACCATTTTTGGCCAAATTGGACATTGAACTGATTTATTTTAACTAAATATTCACTTTCAGACACCTATAGCTACTAAACCATGAGGAATTTGAAAATGATGCAAACTAGTGATTTGTGACATTTTTTCTGTAGATTCTAAATATATATTTTTAAATTTTTTTTGAATCAGATTGCATTTCTTTTTCCATCTCCTTCGAAAACTAGTTTTTAGCAGTATACACCATTTTTTAAGAGTGATGCTCACCATAAACAACATAAATTTTTTCTATGAAGGATAAATTCTATTTTTTTTTGAATTTAGCTTTGTAACTACGATATCTAGCCCATTCATTTGGTTTCATAGTGTTTTATTGAATATTTTTTTCTTAATCAAGTTTTGAAGTCAAACCAATTACAATTTAGACATAGGCGGACCATAAACAACATAAATTTTTTTGTATATCAAAATTCAATTTTTTTTTACTGGATCAAGGACATCAATACCTAGCCCGAACATATTTTTTAGATTTTTTTTATAATCTACCATTTTTCCACATGTGAAGAATAGAAAGCTTGATTTTTGGTGAAAAACCCATGTTTAATTAAACTAAAAAAAAATACATAATAAAACCAAAATATATTAAAATTATATTCGATGGATAGCTCATTCTGAGGACTACCATCATCTAGTTGGGTTAGTGAAGTTTCCTCCATTTTCATCCTCAACTCGAGCTTTGAAAGGCAAAATTTTGTAGAAATTTGGTAGAAAAGGGGGAGAAGGGCGAAAAAGGGGGGTTCGCTACCCCTTCGCTAGAAGGAACCCCCCTTCTACTGAACCCCCCTTTAAATACAATTAAAAAAAACCCATTAAAGGGGGGTTCGCTAGAAGGGGGGTTTCCCTCCGAAAATGCATTTTTCCTTCCTCAAACTAATCGTAAACCATTTTTGTGGGATCACCCAAATTCTATTATTTTATTTTTCCATAATCCCCAAATTATATGGAAGAAGGCCTACCACCAAAATTCCATAATTAGGGGGTGAGAGAAGGGATCTATCCAACTTTTAGTGATGATTTTAACATTGTCCTGTTAAACCCAACTAATGTAAAGAAATTGCTGAGAATATTTTTCCAAGTTCTCTAAGCATAATCCTAGTGAATAAGAAGGCGACTAATACTTTCCCTTGATGTTTCACATAGGAATCATCTATTAACTAATTGCATGCCTCTTCTTTGAAGATTGTCAATAGTAAAAATATTTCTATGAAAAGTGGACCACTAGAAGAAAAAAATAAACTTTAGGTATGGTTTTATGCTTCCACATGATCAACCAATTGAAATGAGAAGGCCAATTAGGTAATAACTGATTAACACCAAATTTGATAGTGTAATTACTTGTTGACATTTCATGCCCCCTTATATGGTCCATTAGTAAAAACTAATTTGAGAGATATTATATGGGCCATCTTGCATGAGCTATGCCTAAAAACCCTAAAAAATGGCCGTGTGTCAAGTTTTGGACTTTTGGGCTTTTACTTGTCTGCATACCTTCATGTCTTCCCTATCACTCTCAATTTTCTATCTCTTTTTCCCTTTCTTTCCATCGCTTGCCCATGTGTTTCAGGTCTCAACCATTGGCCTTAACCCTTAACCCTTATCGCTTCTCTTTCATAAGCCTTAAATCCTTCTCTCAATCCCCAAAGTTCTGATGAAATCCTTAAAAATTTGGCTAAATCTTAAAATTTCAGACTTCAAGGATTGGCCATCCTCCTTTCCCTCTATCTTTATTTTGTCTCATGCATTAAATGTTTCCCCCGATCCTCGATCTTCGATGTCTTTCTTCATATTTTGATGTTCGGATCTTCCTTTATCTTTTGTCTTATCTTTACGATAAGACATAAGGTTTCTTCCCGACCCTCGATCCCTGATGTCACATCTTTGATTTTCAACGATCGAGTTTCTCTTCTAACTTTTGTCTTATCTTTATGATAAGCCTTAAGTTTCTTTTTCATCTGATCTTCGTCGAGAGTTTTCATGGTTTTGAGAGCCTTGTCAAAACCTGAAGGTGGTTTCAAAACCTAATAATTAAGCCAAACTCAAAGTTTTGTTAGAACTTTGAAAAGTTTTGAAATCCTTGTTAGGTTCTAACAAAGGTTTTGAAGTCGAACTGGTAGATCAACACATAAAAAATAAAACAATTTTTTTGAAGCATCAATTTTTTGTCAAAACTTTGAGTGGTTTTGAGAACTTTGTCAAACTCTAACATGGTTATCAAAACTTCATTGGGTTTTGACATAGGTTCTGGAATTGTGCTTATTTGCTGACACAAAAGTAAGGATAAGTTTTGTTAGAAATTTGAGTGGTTTTGAGAACTCTGTTGGACTTCAACTGAGGTTTCAAAACCACTTTTAGTTGATAAGTTTTTTGAAACCATAAAATTTTCGTCTTCTCTCTAATTCCTTGTTTTCTTCTTTCTTCCCTTCTTTAGGTCTGCAATACTTCTGAAGCCTAACACTCGATAGGGGGCCTTTTTTGTAGTTTAAAACTTCAACATTCTCTATATCCTCTTCTTCATGGATGCGGTAAGTGATCTCCAACAAGCTCAACACCCAACATTCAATAAGGGTGATTTTCAAAGGCGTGGACCATTTGATACTCAATATAATGGTTGTTTCAAGCTTGAAACTTTGGTGATACCTCAAATGACATTTTTTTATCATAAACACCATTAATGCACAACTCTCCTCAGATGTCTGATCCAAGTTTAAATAGGCTTATGCCTCTATATTAATGACAATCACTCATTTTGCCTCTTCTCTTTCTTAGATGTGTTGTGTATATTTCCCTTACCTTCATATCTGAGTGCAATTTTATTGTTTTATATGCATATATGTATTAAATTGGTTAGTAGGTGTTGCTTGTAAATGTCTTCCTTTCCTTCCACATCTTGCTAAACCCTAACCTCCATATTTTCCCCTGGAAGCCAATTAAATGGAGAACTATATAAGCCATTCTAGTTATATTCATTGATGCTCTGTGCAACTTTTGAGTAGGAAGAAACATTTTTGATCTAGGTGTATCACCTCCCCTTTCCCTTTTATGCATTCCTTCTCTCTCTTTTCCTTTGTGAGCTATCAGAGTAGGGTTAGTGGTAGAATTTCATTTGTTGGGTCGGACCAAAACATCTGCACTTAGGTTAGACAAGGAAGCTGACCTTCTCTAGAGATATGATCTCATCTGCAAGGTCCCACACCTTGAGGTCGATTCCATTGTGTCATTGGAATGTTGAACCCCATGTTTAGAAGGGTGCAATTTCATGTGACAATAGTTTTTGGCATGCCCAGTGGGACCAACTTGATGGACTTTATTTCATTTTGTTAAGAAAGTGATGTTAACATTTTCAACCTTGAAGAGGCATTTAAAGCACCTAGCGACTCTGCAACCAAGTTGGTGACTCAACTGCAACTCAAAAGTTTTGGTTCCAGGTTAGACCTAGAAAATCATGCCCAAAATTCAAACAAGAGCATCTTTTAGAGGTAATTTTCAATACACTGAGCTATCATTTTCTGGATCTAGAAGAAGAGATAGAATCTCTTTATCACAAATAAAGAGAGATAGAGGTATTGTAACTGCATCTCCTAGGGCTCAATCCACACCTCCATTAATTAGGTTGATTCAACCTAGAACTTTTATCACCTTGGTAAAAAAAACCACTATTTCATATGGTTACCCTTAGAAATCAAGGTTTTGTTTCTTTTAATGGTGGTAGCCCCTTTTTGTGCTCAAAAGGATGACATACCAGTCAGTTCTTTGAAAAGTATTCCTCATTTCACTAGCGAAACAACTACTGTTAGGATAGGTGACATTATAATTGTTATCTTAAGTTGATAATTATGTGTCTCCACATTCTTTGAAAAGTGTTCTAGAGGACATGAGTGACAAAATATTGATTATTTATTTTCCTATGACAAATTGTAATTGCATTCAAAGAGGTGGAACCACTACGGTGATGGTTATAAAGCATCCCAGGATCATATTCCCTTTAGGCATCCAACTTCTAGGTGGGGACCACTTTGCAATGCATGTACTTTCATGTTTTGCATGGTGGGGCACCCAAGTTTGCATGTTGGTATATGTTCTTGCATGAAGCCTTTAAAGCCATTCAAGAATTATGGAGCACTCGGATTTCATTGGCTATGGGTTAGGCACTTATGTGAAGGCCATGTGATCATTTGATAATTTTCACCATGCTTATGGGTTGTCCACCAAGGGGGAATGGGATTTTCCACGTGGTTTTGCTTATTGTTTCAGGATACCATTTGTGGTATTCTCTCCCACAAACTTCTATATATTGGAGCATTGAGATGGTGGTTTGTAGAGTTTGTTTGTAGGTTGTCAAAGTAACAAAGTGCTACCAAAATTTAGAGAGGAGTGTTGCATTGTTGTATCTCATTTGAATATTAATACAAACATTGGATCTCTTTGGGTGTGGAGTTTTTTCCCGCAAAGGTTTCTCCACGTATATCTTGTGTCACCTGTGGATCTAAACTTGTGGTATTGCTGATTTTCTTTCATGTTTTGAATTGTTAATCATATAATACATTACTGGTGATCTTGTAAACATAATTTCAAATTTGCAACCACATATTTAAGTTCATATTGCTGCAATTTTTACCTTGGATTTCCAACATATGGTATTAGAGTTAATGGTTCTTGTTGAAAGAGGGACACATTTCTCTTATGTGTTGAAGGTTTTTTGGTTGCAATGGGAGCTTGTGCATTGTGGGTTTTGTAGATTTGTGAAGAAGATTGAAAACCATGGCTTCTACCTCCTGTCTAGATATTGCGAAATTCAATGGCACTGATTATGAGGTGTGGAAGTTGAAGATGGAGGATCTCCTTCAAGAGAGAGATCAATGGTTGTCAGTTTCAAGTGAAAAGAAACCAAAATCAACATCTAATAAAGATTGAAAGAAAATGGACAAGAAGGCATGAGGAACCATTCAATTGTGTCTTGCATATTTTCATCCTGAATGTTTCAGAAGAATCTACCGCATTCAAGTTGTGGAGGAGGCTAGGTGAAATTTACTAAACTAAAAGTATAACAAACAAGTTGTATCTCAAAAGACATTTGTATTCTTTGAAAATGAAGGATGGTGATTCTATTACAAAACATTTAAATGCTTTTAATATGATTATAAGTCAACTTGCATTTGTAGATGTTAAGATAGAAGAAGATAAATGTATTTTGTTTTTTTGTTCTTTAACCGAATCTTGGGAAAATCTAATTGTTGCCATAAGTGGTGGTGGTATAGAATTGAAGATGGATAGTCTCATTGCTATACTTCTTTCAGAAGAGATGAGAAGAAAGTCCATGAATGCAAGCTCCCAAGATGCCTTGCATGTGCGAGGAAGGTCCAAAGAAAAAGGAGGGCCTAAAGGGGACAAAAAGAGAGACAAGTCTAAAGGATGTTCTAAAACCCTCGGGGAAGAGAAAAGTAAAGTGTTGGAATTGTGGTAAGAGAGGACATGTGAAGGAGTGTAAAAACAAGACAAAGAGTTCAGATTCTTCCACAAAAAAATCCTTAGAAGATGGTGATTCTACTGCTTTGTTTATTTCTGCTAGCACTATTAGTAATGATGCTTGGCTTATTGATTCAGGTTGCTCCCACCATATGACTCCTCACAAGGAGTGGTTTACTTCATATTTAGCTTATGATGGGGGAGAAGTTCTCCTTGGTGATAACAATGTGAAGAAAATTGCTGGTAAGGGAAAGGTAAAGTTGTGTTTCAGTGATGGAAGGGTTAAAACCCTTAATGATGTTTTACATATTCCAGGACTTGCAAGAAATTTACTTTTAGTATCCAAGTTGAATGATTTTGGAATGCCTGTGACATTTGACAAGTCTGGTTGCAGGTTGGTATGAGGGAGTTTGGTGATTGCTAAAGGATCTCAGATAGGGACTTTGTTTAGGCTGAATGCCTCCACCTTTTGTAACTCTGCTAATGTAACTGGCACTGAAAATGCATGTATGTTGTGGCGCCATAGGTTGGGTCACATAAGTGATAAGGGTCTTAAGACCATTTTGAATAACATTAGGTTGATGGTATTTATGATTATTCTATTGGAAAAAAAACATTTTGTGAGCATTGTGTGTTTGGTAAACATAATAGATCAGCATTTCCTAATGGAACTAATAAAGCTAAGAGATTATTAGAGATCATTCATTCAGATGTGTTTGGACCAGTGGATGTTGACTGTTTTGTAAAATCTCGTTATTATGTTATTTTCATTGATGATGTCTTAAGATACACATGGATTTATTTTATGCATGCAAAATATGAGATTTTCACTAAGTTTAAGGAATTTAAAGCCTTAGTTGAGAAGCAAATAGATTATAAGACAATGGTGTTGAGATTTGACAATGGGGGTGAATATTGTTCTAGGGAATTTGATGAGTTATGTAAGCATGCATGCATTGTTCGGAAAAAGACTACTCCATATACACCCCAATAAAATGGGGTTGTAGAAGGAATGAACCAAACCTTGATGGAAAGAGCTAGGAGCATGTGAGTGGTGCTAATCTTGATAGATGCTTTTGGGCAGAAGTTATAACTACTACATGTTATTTGGTTAATAGATCTCCTTGTTCAACTCTTGTTGATAAAACTCCTTATGAAGTGTGGATAGGTAGAAAGCGTTTTATTTCAAATTTAAGGGTCTTTGGTTGTGAGGCTTTTGTTCATGTGCCTCAAGAGAAGCATTTTAAATTGGATCCAAAAGCACATAAATGCATCTTTGTTGGTTACAGTGAGAATGCAAAAGGTTATAAGCTTTGAAATCTACTAACTTGTAAAATGGTTGTCTCTAGAGATGTGATTTTCAGGGAGTTTAAAGCTTACTCAGGCAAAGAACAACCAATGGAGAAGGAAAAGACAAAAATAGTGCACTTCGAGACAAAGATAGAGAAGTAGGAAGATGCACATGTGGAAAAACAACTAGATGAATTAGAGGATGAAGAAGAAGAAGAGGGTTCAAAGAGTTCAGATGATGTGCAGGATGAGCATACAGAAGAAGAAAAATAGGTAGATCCCATTACTCCTACCTTGAGGAGATCCACAAGGCAATAAAATCTAGTTGATAGGTATAGCCCATCAAATTAGTGTTGTGTATTTTCTTTGTAAGTACTGACGATGAAACTAGATCCTATAGGGAGGTTCTTTCTTTAGAAGAAAGTGAGTCTTGGATGCAGGCCATGCAGGACGAGATGATGACTTTGGATAGTTGTGATACTTGGGATCTTGTTAGCTAAGGAAGCCCATTGGTTGCAAGTGAGTATTAAAAAGAAATTTGGTGCAGATCCAACCCCCTAGGGGCCTAATTTTGCTCCCTATAGCCATAATAGGGCATTTTTTTCAAACTTGCATAACTTTTTGCTAGGGTATCAATTTTTTGAAAATGAGATATTACCAAAAAGCTAGTTCTGTGAAGTTTACAATGGTGTAGGTTATTTTTCAAGATTTTTGTGTTTGGTGATAGTATCTATTGATTGAAGTTGGATCTTGTTTTTTGGCTCTTGAGCTCATAACTTTTTGCTATGATATATGTTTTTTGCGATTCTTGTGATGTTGGACAAGTATTAAGGAGCTCTATCCAACCATCCATGTATTTTTTCTTGTTTTTGTCCCAAATATATTTTCGTTTCAATTTTTTCCTCAATGGGTATCTTGGAGGCTTACTTGGACATTTTTTGTAGTAGGGAGGGTGTTGTTTTGATCATTATACTTCATTTCAGCCACATTTCATGTATTGATTTCTAATTTTATCATTTGAAAAGTGTATAATTATTGTAATCATGGGTTATGCAACTCAATCATTTTGTAATCATTTTGACTAAGGACATTTATGAGTCTTTACAAAAGGCGTTCTAACACATTGTAGGTGGCTCAATCTTTTGCCTCATCTTTATGGACTCATATCTAAGCTAGAGACATGGAAGCAATCAATTTGGGGTAATAAGAATGACCATACCATAGGATTGATTTGTTCTAGTTTCACTGCAAGCATCTTCAAATAGATCTATAATCATATTTCAGGAATCAAGTGTCCATGCACAATTTGAACCAAGATTTGGGAGATTTTTGGAGATTCACATAATCCTCCATTCCTAAATGATCCTGCATTAGATTGCCTCATTCCACTTGATAATGTTGACAATTTTCCCTTTGACGATGCTACCTTAGAGGAACTTGAATATGATGCAAAACTTGAGCGTCTTGATGATCTAGAGACTTCTTCTATAGCTCCTACTTCTCCAATTGAGACCACACATTCATATTATGTTGATGATTCATTGCAACATGTATCTAATTGTCTTCTTGATTGGAAATCTTATTTATCAACATTGCATCTTTGTTTGTGGAGTCTCGCATTTCAAATTTGGAGGACCGATTTGAGGGTTTATCTCTCATATTTGATGATAGACATGGCACAATTGTTGTCACTTCATCTTTGTCTTTGGAGTTAGTTCATTATCAATTTCTATTTTTTCTTGGTTTGTCACCTTCTATTGTGTTTGGGCATGTACCAGATTAGATTGTGGCAACATCATCATCTACCAAGAACTTGGCAACATATGAGCAGATTTTAGAGAGACAATCTTCATACATATGGATTGTTCTTCCTACCAACTCTTATTTGGAATGGAAAGCATTCCTACATTTGTATTCGGTCTATCATCTTCCTTGTTATGCCCCTACCCCTATAGTGTGTATAGTGTTATGAGAAGTTGGCTTGTAGCTACTACCTTAACTCTTAATTAAGTCATTATTATTTAGTTATTTAGGTCAATCTAAGGCTTATGTAGCATTATCTAGGTCAGCTTGGGTGATATCCTAGGCATAAGTATGGTATATATAGGAGGTAATTGTGATCATGTTGAGTATTGAGTCCATATGAAGACTATTGGAGGTATCCCCCTCAAAGTTGATTAAGAGATTGCCCCCTCAAAGTGGCATATTAATATAAATTATTTGTAGCATATTTCTTATTATATCTTCTATTGTGAAAGTTACTTCATAAAAAGTGGTATCAGAGCACGATCTAGGCATCGTGAACAAGGCACTTTTTTCAATTTTGGAGTTCATTTTGTGAAACACATATCTCCTAAATTCTAGCAAATTTTGTCTAATTTTTAAAGGGTTTTTGAAGAGCATATTCAAGAAGCTATAGTCCAGACTTTAGAGGAATTGGATCAGAATTGAGTGATTTATTGCAAAATTAGGATTTCTAACCAATTTATTTGGAAAGCGCATATCTTATAAATCCTACTAAATTCCTTCCTAATTTTTAGTGGGTTTGTGAAGCAGTAGGAGAGGATCCTAACAAAAAAAATCAAAGTAAATGGAGCATAATTAAGGGATTTATTATAGAACTATGTTTTTTATTACTAAATCCCTTAATTATGCTCCAATTACTTGAATTTTTTTCCATAGGCCCCTCTCCTACTACTTCAAAACCCACTTAAAAGTAGGAAGAAATTCAATAGTATTTGGAAGATATGCACTTTCCAAATAAATTGGGCAGAAACCTTAATTTTCTAATAAATCACTCAATTATGTTTCAATTCTTCTATAATATGGACTATAGCTTCTTGAATATGCTCTTAAAAAGCCCTTTAAAATTGAGACAAAAATTCGCTAAAATCTAAGAGATGTGTTTCACAAAATTACCTCCAAAATTGAAAAAAAGTACCTTGTTGTCACAATGCCAAGATCATGCTTTGATACCACTTGTATATAATAATAAAAATAATTTTGCAAAATGTAGATCTCACACAACACGAGATGTTTGTGAGCTAATATGCCCTAATAACCAATATATGATGAAATAGAGTAAACCCTTGAGGTAGGGTAACAACATACAATACTCTTAATGGAAGAAGCCACTCCACACTATATCTCCAAGAGATCCCAACTACAATATCATACTTCACACATATCTTACAATGATAATCACCTCCTTTATATATAGCTCCGAATAATACAATGGAGGGGTAGTAGTAATGAAGGCCTATTCAACTCCTGATATAATTAGTCACACAAATTATTCACATGACTCAATATAACTAACTTAAGGGATGTGTGCCACATCTTGACATCTCGACATCTCCATCCATCTAAATACATTATAATATCATATCTCTAGGTACATAACATTCCCTCCCCCCTTGAGATGTTTCGTCCTCGAAAAATGAGAAGAAGCTAAATAGTATGGTTGTTGCAAGTTATTACAAATATGATGTGATAACCAATCATCTAACCATCCATAGTTGATCCTTGTTCCTTTTGCTTGGCATTTCTTAGATCCCATCCTTGATCCATATTCTTTTGTACCCCTTTGATTCCATTCCTTATCATAGTAAGTCCTCATTTGCTGCCCTGAGTAGCCATTACTTCTATGATACCACTGATTGGTAAATTGTTTCTTTGATTCCATGTAGGTCCATAGTGACTTCCTTGTCGATTCCATATATTATCATGTATCCATGATGGTTTCCTCCATGATTCTTGCCTCTCACAATGATGTGGATGCTTATATATTGCACCATTTTCCATCATTGGAACTGTTGCCTCTATTTCACCTACAGTTAAATCAGGCAAGATGATCAAATGTTAGATCTTCAGAGGCCAGGTGGGATATTCACATAAGGGAAAAGACTCTACTTCAGTTGCCAGGTCACGGGAACTTAGTGGAAGAGGCTACCCTGGAAGTATTCGGCATGAAAAAATCATCTAAGGAAAAGTCGGCAGGACTCTCCTATTCTCTGGCCGACTGACTGTTTGTTTCTTCCCATCTTGAGCAGGGCGCTGAGACCTAGTTTCAATCACACCGAACGACCCTGTGGGGCTATCGCTATAGCGGAGGAGGTTCGGTATGACCTCTCACTGCGCAGATTTTCCTTGGCCGACAGGCCATTCAATCGCTATTCGCCAGGACTCCCAGCGAACAGGGGCTTCGGGGTAGCTTCCGGCATTCGACAAAGGGTCTTGCCGAGCGGAGAAGGTCTTATCGAACGATGAAGGCCTCGTTATGTTTTTCCTTCGACAGGAGTCTCGCTGATACCAGGATGGGCCCTCACAAAGACCAAATCAGTTCGACATGAATCTTGCCGAAACACAGGGCTGGCTCTTCAGACAGACAGGAGGAACTCGGCGAGAACTCTCACCGACTTGGTGATGTCTTTCTGACAACGGAGGCAAGTCTCGAGACAGGTCTGGCCGACAAGTCTCCCCGGCATAATCGAAAGGAAGGGCCCTCAGTATTACTAGGTGACATCGCTAAGATATCTCGGCGATGTCACAATGTCTCTCCGAACCAAAAAATGAAGCTCGGCAAAAGTCAGGGGCTCGTTATAAAGTCTCTGCGAGCGAGGAGTCTTGTCGATCGAGGGGAGGCCCCACCAGAACACAGGGTGTTATTGGCAAGAGTCTCGCCGAGCAGTGGAGCCTCCAAAATGGAAAAAGTAGTTTCAGACAAGGAAGGTTCTCGGTGAAACGTCTTGTCGAGATGGAAATGTCACCCCGATTCAAAGAGTCCTTGGTGTAACGAAACTTTCGCCGAGATGTCCCAGCGATAAGGTGAGATCTCACCGACAACTGAGGAGCCTTTGGCGTAGCGCAAGGAGCTCGGGAAGACTTCTTCCCGACCGGCGTGAGTCTTACCGAGTAGCGAAGCCTTCTGACGAAATGGAGCCCGGCAAGATTACTTCTGAGGATGTTGGCGAGGGTCTCCCTGACATGAATCTTACCGATGAAGGGACTGACTGTCGGAGTGATGTCTTGCCAATATCACATGGTCTCGGTGACAGCAGAGATCTCCGCATGATTCATTAACACACGGATCTCTTGGTGATGGACGATGACTTGCCGATGGTTCCAGTGGAATCGGTATGACTTTTTGGGCTCGCAAGGAGCTCTCAACGACAGCTCTATGATATGCCGATTCTTGTGAAAAAAGATTTAATCGCATCGGTGAGACACTTCTGGTGTCTCACCGAGATGCGATTCAACTGAAGAAATTGAGCGCCCGAGAGTTTGCGTATAGTTCACTTGGCCAATCAGAGAGGTCTGAGGGTCTTCGTGGCAGTCTAAAGAACGTCAAAGGGATGAAGGGCGACGTGTATTTGTAGCAGGCTCAGAGCATTCATGGTGCAGTCAAGGTAGCTCAACTGGACATGACGACAGGGTCGGAATGAATGCAGTAGCTAAAGATATCTGAAGAAGGCTTCCTTGGGATGACTCTTCACCGTCATGGACACGCAAGGGCTTCAGCATTAACTTCATCCAAAAGATCTGAGTTAGATCTTTTTCCTAAGATGGGATTTTTTTGTAAGCCCTAAGGGGCTGATGTATCAGTTTGTATATAAGGTATTTTTGCCTTTTTGTAAATAGTTTTGATTGCACACCCTGAAGAGTTAGTGATTTTCAATTAATCCTTTCTCTGTCAATGTATGTTTTCTGTAACTCAGCTGAAATCTTGAATACAACACAGAGTTTACCTTGGAATTTTGTCTTCATGTTTGTATGATTCTCATTTATGTATCTTTCTTTTTGAGCTTGCAAGTTTCTAACTGTGTTTTCCATAATACTGCGTTCATATCTTAGAGTTGTGAAAATCAATCTTTCCTTCCTGAGATGCGTATGTAGACCAAACCTGTCAGGAAGACAAGCATTAAATCTGAAAGATGTTGTTTTGAGAATAGCAATTGGGCTTTCAAGTGTATGTTCTTTTTGTGTTCATTTCATGATTTCTCATCATTCGGTGTATCATCCTAGTGTGGTCTTTTAATTTACGCATCTTCTTCCTCTTTTCTCTCAAAGAATCAATAGTTTAGGTGATACCCAAAGGAAGCCGGCCTTCTCCGGAGGTTCATTTCAGTTATAGGTGACCCACAGCCTTGAGATGATCCCATGTTGCTCTAAATGCTCAGTTTATTGTAAACTCTGCACAAGGTGCAATTCTAGGTGACAACAGTTTCTGGCACGCCCGGTGGGACAAAAATTTGTTTTAACTACTGGTTTGGTATGCAACCAGTGAATTATCAAGCTTTATAGAAGCCCTTTGGCATACTTGGCGACTCCACAAAGAGGAAGAACTCTAGAAATACATGCCTTCTATAGTATATGAAAAGAGTTCGAACAAGAAGCAGCTCAGGCCCTTTTGAATACTTGCAGCTGTCACCACCAAGAAGACGAGAAAGAGTTGAGGGAAGGCAAAGAACAACAATCATCTATTCCAGAAGAACTCAGTCCACTCCTCCACCTGTAAGATCTCATTTTGTTGCACCAACAAATCCACTTTAGATACCTCCAATGGCCGCCCCAAGGAATCAACCCTTTGTTGCTTTCAACGGAGGGAGTCCTTTGAACTTCGCGCAACATAATGATATTCCAATGGCAGCCTTGAAGAGTCTTCCAATTTTCACGGGACAGGATCAAACTACTCCCATTGAACATTTAAGAGATGTGGCTTCGTTATGCGGAGTCCATCACATAACCGAAGAAGATGTTGCAGTAAGATTGCTAGCTGCTTCACTGAAAGGAAGAGTTGTGCAGTGGTACACGAGCCTACCGGTCAGCTCAATTGCAACATGGGACGACTTTGGAGAAAAGTTGCATAAGCAATTCCAAGACAGGTCTGACAACTTGTCTCTTTTGGAGCAACTGACTACCATTAAGAGGGCTCCATAAGAGCAGATGAACGACTTCAACTCCAGGTTTCAAAGAACTTGGGATAGAATCCCTGCAACGGTGAGGCCACCTCCAGAGTATGCATTCTTATACTTTTTGAGAGCTTTGAACAGTGATATAGCTGTCATGATACAGTCAATGGGAGGGGTATCTCTGCCAGATGTCTTTGAAATAGCTATAAGAGCTGAAAACAACTTGATACAAGCTGGTAAGCTTGCTCCCAGGCCACCAATGCCAATATTCCCACAAATTCATGCAAATATTCCTTTGCAAATACCTCCTTACACACCTCTACCAGCCATACCAACTCCACCAGCTATTGTTCCAACCATTGACAAGCAGGAAGGTGCTACTTCAAGCTCATCAAACGAATTACAAGAGATCAAAAGTCTTTTACAAACTTTTGGTAACAAGTTGGTAAACTTGGAAAAGCAACAGACCTATTCCAGGCCTTATCAACAGCAGAATCAGGCCTCAAGTCTGCCTTTTCAAGGTCAGTAGCAGCAATTCCAAGGGAATAGATAGCAGTATCAGGGCAATTATCAGGGCCCAAGACAGAGCGTGAACACAAGGCCTTTTCAGGCCTATGCTCCAGCACCTGTTAGTGCAGTAAGGGACTTGGTTCCCACTCAAAACAATTTAGCAGCTGATTATGAGTGGTGCTACCCTTGTAACCAGCCTCATAATCAAGCCACCTGTTCAAATGGACTCATCAATCAGACACTTATGGTGCAGAATACTTCGAGTTCGCAGCAGAGCGCATGCAATGATATATCCTCACAACAACAGGATCAACTTGGTAATGATGCCACCCTACTTAACTAGAAAGGTCAAGAGTTCTGTGGACTGAATGAAGATAGTTCTCCAATAGCAGTTAACACTAGGGCAAAGAAGAGGGCATTCGAGCTTGACCAAGCAGCCGACAAGGGAAAGGCATCAGCTGTGGAACCATCTACCTCTCAAGCCATTTGTGGTTCACAAAGAGATCAACAACCCTCAGATAAGCAGCTCCCACGCTTACAAGCTGATCATACCGGTGCAAAGGTACACAATAAAAATCCAATTGTACCTTTTAACATTCTTGATAGCAAAAATGACAAATGTAACTATGTCTATGTGGGATTCTTTAGTCATTCCCAATCAAAAGGATATGTTACAATCAACCCTATCAAGTCTGAAAATGTCTGATGAATCTGAGCCCCCAATAGGTCAGGTTAGAGTCGTGTTAACAAATGATTCTCAGGGAAATGATCAACAGCCTTGCATAGATAATGAAAAAAGAGTTAAACCACCTCCTTTCTATGTGTCAGTAATTATTGGGGATAAATTAGTCCATAACTGTATGGTAGATAGTGAAGCTAGCAGCTCTGTCATGCCAAAACAGATTGCAGATAAACTTGGACTAAAATACCAGCCTTTGGAGAAGGGAGTGATCCAATTGGATGGCACCTCGGTTAACACTTTGGGTATTATCAAGAATTTAAGCCTCACTCTCCATGCTTGTCCAAACTTTTCAGTCCCTCAAAACATATGTATCATAGACCTTCCACCTTTCTTTTCCTTGTGTTTATCTAGAGACTTTACAGCCAAGATAGGTGGTTACGTATCAGTTGATTGGTCACACGTGTTATTTAGAACAAGATATGGGACTAAGGTTACCATCAAGTCTGAAAGGTTGGCCAAAGACCACATTGAACCATATAACCCAAGCCCCATCAATGCTATTCCTTCTGCTGCAAATACAAATTGTTTTGTTTCTACTGACGATGAACTAGCTGCTGCTCAAGAACTCCAATCAGAAGTTGTTCCTGACATGCTGCTGCATGAATGGGCAGTTGAGAATATATCGGACAGCCCTGTAGACCTCATTCAGGATGCTAGTATGGGCAACTATGTCATTCTTGAGCCTGACACAGAGATTCCAAACTTGGAAAAGGATGCAGATCAGTTATTGCAACCGCTAAATGGACTTTGGGAGATGTTCTTTGATGGTTCTAGAAGTAGAAATGGAGCAGGAGGAGGTGCAATGCTGGTATCTCCGCAAGATGATAGGTACTACTTTGCTTTCCGTTTTGCTTTTGCATGCTTCAATAACACCGCTGAGTATGAAAGCCTTGTTCAAGGTCTAGAGTGGGCAAGAAGGAGAGGAATAACCAATTTGAAAGTCCATGGAGACAGCGAATTAATTGTTAATCAAGTAAGGGGCCTGAATGTCGCTAAAAATGACACATTAAAGCCCTATAGAAATAGAGTGTGGAACATGCTCGAAGATTTTGATGCCTTTAATTTAGTGTCTATCCCAAGAAATCAGAACAAACATGCTGATAGGCTCGCAGCCATTGGAGCACAGTTTGATATTCCAGATGACATCAGAAAGGAGAAGGTGCAGCAGTATGTGAAGGTTGTAGTCAGACCGTCAATTCCTGACAACATCCACTAGCAAGTCTTTGACAGTGATGAGCAAATCCTTTCCTTCTTACTTGAAGAAGATCAGTTCTCCATGCTGAATCAGGCAAAACTCAAGCAGCAGTATGGTGATCAAGTCATACAGCTGAAGACAAACAAATTGCCCAAAGGCCTGGTTACATTAGAGTCAATTTTCAGTACTGATGATCAGCTAAAAAAGGGCAAGGCCGGCTTGCAGATTAAACAAGAACACTACGAAGAGTTGGAGATCTTCAAAGGTAGGCTCCTTAAGATAGGCAAAATTTGTTCACCCGAGGATAAGCAAGCTTTTGTTGCTTTGTGCCAAGAATTTCATGATGTCTTTGCTTGGGAGTACTCATATTTGAAAGGATTTGATCCCCACATTGCTCAGCATACAATTGAATTAGAGCCTAATGCCAAGCCAGTAAGACAGAAACAAAGGCCTTTGAATCCTAAACTTGAGCCTCTAATGATTAAGGAGTTGACTAAACTAGTTGAGGGGGGTATTGTCTTCCCTATCAAGCACACCTCTTGGGTCTCCAATCTTGTACCGGTTAGGAAGAAAAGTGGTGAGATAAGGCTCTGTGTAGACTTTAGGGATCTTAATCGATCCTCTCTAAAAGACCACTACCCACTGCCCTCCATGGAACGAATCTTACAGGGGGTTGCTGGTTCTGAAAGGTTTTCATTGCTAGATGGTTTTTCAAGATATAATCAGGTGCTGGTTAAGGAAGAAGATCAGTTTAAGACTGCTTTTACAACTAAATGGGGCACTATGGCATACAAAAGGATGCCTTTTGTTTTATCCAATGCTGGTGCCACATTTCAGAGGGCCATGGACATGGCATTTCAAAGTTTGATCAACAAGATTATGCTGATTTACTTAGATGACATTATAGTTTATTCCAAGAATGCTGATGAACATTTGTTACATCTTAGGCAGGTTTTTGAAAAATGTAGAGGGTTTGGGATCTCTCTCAATCCAAAAAAGAGCATCTTTGTTGTCCATGAGGGGAAACTATTAGGACACATAGTGTCAAAGTAAGGAATCACTATTGATCCTGAAAGAGTCAGAGCCATACTTGAGTTGCCGCTGCCTAATCACAAGAAGGGCCTGTAGAGCTTTCTAGGCCAGATCAACTTTCTAAGAAGATTCATCCCTGATGTTGCAAATCTGTTACAGCCTTTAACAGCTATGTTAAAGAAGAATGCAATCTTCAGTTGGACGAAGGATGCCAAGAATAGTTTTGAAAAGGTCAAGGAGGCCTTAGCAGCAGCTCCCACGCTAGTAAATCCTAATTTTTCCAAAGATTTTTATCTGTATGCTTATGGTAGCACAAGCAACATTTCTGCAATATTGGTTCAAAAAATGAAGAGAATTTAGAACCAATAGCTTTCTTCAGCCAAGGTTTGGTTGACTATGAACAAAAATACTCCTTTGTGGAGAGGCATGTCCTTGTTGTGATTAGAAGCCTGAAGAAATTCAAGCCTTTGATTTCTCATAATAAAATCCATATCCTGGTGGCGCACTCAAGTGTGAAATAATTCTTATTGAATAAGGACATGAATGAAAAAAGAGCAGGATGGATCACTAAAGTCATGGAATACGACGTAGATATTAGGGTCACCAAGCTGGTTAGAGGTAAACGTCTTTGTGAACAGCATGCTACTAGGTCGAATACTGATATTGAGCTAGAAAAAGATGTTACCCTTGCTAATGCAGACAAGGTTCAGAATGCTCAAGATGATGTACCTATAGAGAACCAATTGGGTCCAAGATATGACCCATTTCTTACAGACGGGTGAATGCCCTTTAGGTCTGAACAGAGCCAAAAGAAGATACTTTAGATTGCAGTCCATACCATATGTGTTGATAAATAATGCTCTCTTCAAAAAGGATCTGAATGGTGTCCTATTAAGATGCATTCACAGTGACCAAATTGAAAAGGTGCTTCATGAGTTTCATGATGGAGCTGCAAGAGGTCACTTTGCTCCCAGAACCACTGCCTGGAAAATCATGAGAGCTGGTTACTATTGGCCCAGCCTGTTCAAGGATGCGTATTCCTGGTCAAGAAAGTGCATCAAATGCACCCTATTTTCGGGAAAGGAAAAGTTGCCAGCTATGCCCCTGCATCCGATTCAAGTAGAGCGGCCCTTCATGAGATGGGGCATTGATTTCATCGGTCCAATAAACCCACCTTCCAGTGCTGGTCACAAGTGGGTACTTACAGCCATAGACTACTTTACAAGGTGGACAGAAGCAATAGCCTTGAAAGAAGCAAGGGAGTCTTCAGTCTTGAGCTTCTATGAAGATATAGTCACCAGGTTTGGGGTACCTGACTCCATCATATCTGATAATGCCCTTGCATTTATGGGTCTAAAACTGACTGAATGGGCCGTTAGGCATGGTATTCATTTGAACACATCTTTGAATTATTACCCTCAGGGTAATGGCCTAGCTGAGAGCACAAATAAAAACCTCATCAGGATCATCAAAAGAACCATAGAAGATAGCCAAAGGACCTGGCCCGATAGTTTAAAGAATGCACTTTGGGCCGACAGAGTGACCCCTAAGAGGTCTATAGGTAACTCGCCATACATGTTGGTCTATGGAAAAGAGGCAAGATTTCCCCTGTCTGTGGAGCTTCCAGCTCTAGACATCGTTCACCAGTTGGAAGTGCTTGAAGGACAAGACCCAATGTCTATAAGGTATGCAGAGCTCATGGAGCTCGAAGAATCAAGGGACAGATCAATGAAGGCTTTGGAGTATCATCAGCTCCAGACAAAGAAGACATTTGACAAAAGGGCAACATCGAAGGTTTTTAGGGTGGGAGACCCTGTGCTGAAGTGGGACGTTCTCAAAAGCAGACCTGGCCATCACACCAAGTTCGACAATATGTGGACTGGTCCATTCATTATTGAAGGCTGTAAAGAACGCAATGCATATCAACTAGCTACAACAAAAGGTGAAGTGCTTCCTATCCCAGTCAATGGGATACACCTTAAACCCTGTTTTCAAATCTGACCGATCTATCTATTGTACATAATAGTTTAGACTTTATGTTTTCCATAAGTGCTATTTCAGCACAGTATATATCTTCTCTTTTTTGTTTCCCCTGTCTTGCCGTTTTGGCTGTCTGTTGTGTCCTATAAATCTCGTGCATATTGCAACCATGTGCGGACTGACATTTTAATTGTCCTATGAGTTTTCTAACAACTCCATACCCAATGGACAAATTGTAGCTATTGGTTCGCATGTTTAGCAGGCAAACATCCCGCAAAGGTCGCCAGAATTGTTGCCTCTATTTCACCTACAGTTAAATCAGGCAAGATGATCAAATGTTAGATCTTCAGAGGCCAGGTGGGATATTCACATAAGGGAAAAGACTCTACTTCAGTTGCCAGGTCGCAGGAACTTAGTGGAAGAAGCTACCCTGGAAGTATTTGGCATGAAAAAATCATCTAAGGAAAAGTCGGCAGGACTCTCCTATTCTCTGGCCGACTAACTGTTTGTTTCTTCCCATCTTGAGCAGGTCGCTGAGACCTAGTTTCAGTCACACCGAACGACCCTGTGGGGCTATCGCTATAGCGAAGGAGGTTCGGTATGACCTCTCACCGCGTAGATTTTCCTTGGCCGACAGGCCATTCAATCGCTATTCGCCAAGACTCTTGGCGAACAGGGGCTTCGGGGTAGCTTCCGGCATTCGACAAAGGGTCTTGCCAAGTGGAGGTCTTACTAAACGATGAAGGCCTCGTTATGTTTTGCCCTTCGGCAAGAGTCTCGCCGATACCGGGATGGGCCCTCACCAAGACCAAATCAGTTTGACATGAATCTTGCCAAAACACAGGGCTGGCTCTTCGGACAGACATGAGGAACTCGGCAAGAACTCTCACCGACTTGGTGATGTCTTGCCGACAGCGGAGGCAAGTCTCGAGATAGGTCTAGCCGACAAGTCTCCCCGGCATAATCGAAAGGAAGGGCCCTCGGTATTACTAGGTGACATCGCTAAGATGTCTCGGCGATGTCACAATGTCTCTCCGAACCAAAAAATGAAGCTCGGCAAAAGTCAGGGGCTCGTTATAAAGTCTCTGTGAGCAAGGAGTCTTGCCGATCGAGGGGAGGCCCCACCAGAACACAGGGTGTTATCAGCAAGAGTCTCACCGAGCAGTGGAGCCTCCAAAATGGAAAAAGCAGTTTTGGCCAAGGAAGGTTCTAGGTGAAACGCCTTGTCGAGACGGAAATGTCACCCCGATTCAAAGAGTCCTCGATGTAACAAAACTTTCGCCGAGATGTCCCAGCGATAAGGTGAGGTCTCACCGACAACTGAGGAGCCTTCGGCGTAGCGCAAGGAGCTCAGGAAGACTTCTTCCCGACTGGCGTGAGTCTTATCGAGTAGCGAAGCCTTCTGACGAAATGGAGCCCGATGGGATTACTTCTGAGGATGTCGGCGAGGGTCTCCCCGACATGAATCTTACCGATGAAGGGACTGACTGTCGAAGTGATGTCTTGCCGATATCACATGGTCTCGGCGACAGCAGAGATCTCTACATGATTCATTAACACACGAATCTCTTAGAGATGGACGGTGACTTGCCGATGGTTCCAGTGGAATCAATATCACTTTTTGGGCTCGCGAGGAGCTCTCAACGACGGCTCTATGCTATGTCAATTCTTGCGAAAAGATTTAATCGCATTGGTGAGACACTTCTGGTGTCTCACCGAGATGCGATTCAACTGAAGAAATTGAGCGCCCGGGAGTTTGCGTATAGTTCACTCAGCCAATCAGAGAGGTATGAGGGTCTCTGTGGCAGTCTAAAGAATGTCAAAGGGATGAAGGGCGACGTGTATCTGTAGCAGGCTCAGAGCATTCATGGTGCAGCCGAGGTAGCTCAACTGGACATGACGACAAGGTCGGAATGAATGCAGTAGCTGAAGATATCTGAAGAAGGCTTCCTCAGGATGACTCTTCACCGTCATGGACACGCAGGGGCTTTAACATCAACTTCATCCAAAAGATCTGAGTTAGATCTTTTTCCTAAGATGGGATTTTTTTGTAAGCCCTAAGGGGCCGACGTATCAGTTTGTATATAAGGCATTTTTGCCTTTTTGTAAATAGTTCTAATTACACACCCTGAAGAGTTAGTGATTTTCAATTAATCCTTTCTCTGTCAATGTATGTTTTCTGTAACTCAGCTGAAATCTTGAATACAACACATAGTTTACCTTGGAATTTTGTCTTCGTGTTTGTATGATTCTCATTTTTGTATCTTTCTTTTTGAGCTTGCAAGTTTCTAACTGTGTTTTCCATAATACTGCGTTCATATCTTAGAGTTGTGAAAATCAATATTTCCTTCCTGAGATGTGTATGTAGACCAAACCTGTTAGGAAGACAAGCATTAAATCTGAAAGATGTTCTGAGAATAGCAATTGGGCTTTCAAGTGTATGTTCTTTTTGTGTTCATTTCATGATTTCTCATCATTCGGTGTATCATCCTAGTGTGGTCTTTTAATTTATGCATCTTCTTCCTCTTTTCTCTCAAAGAATCAATAGTTTAGGTGATAACCCATAGGAAGCCGGCCTTCTCCGAAGGTTCATTTCAGTTATAGGTGACCCACAGCCTTGAGATGATCCCATGTTGCTCTAGAATGCTCAGTTTATTGTAAACTCTACACAGGGTGAAATTCTAGGTGACAACAGGAACCTTCTTTGATTCTTCACCATTTCCACTCACTTGTTTTAGTGATTCCCTAGTAGAATTATTTGTCTCTTCATTTTTCTCAACATCTTGATCCTCTTGCTTTTCATCTAATTCATTGTTACAATCTTCATGAGATTCTTGAATTTCCCCTTCCTCGACTTTCCTTTGGACTTCTTTATGTGTAATATCTTGTAATGTAATTTTTTTCCTTCTATACCAAAGCTTCGTGAACTTCTTTTGCATATTGATATTTGTTGTTCCCAAAGATTCTAACCAAGGATAACCAAGAACAATATACAACTCATCTATATCCAAAGCATAAGTTTGAATGTAAAATATACTTATCCATAAAGAGTTTTAAATCTTAAAAAATTTGAATACCCATACCTAATATTTGACTTTCCTTGATGTTCTTTGCTTGTTCATGTAGCTTCTTGGTTAATTCCATGTTGATGAAGTTATACTTGCTACTAGGGTTTATAGAGACAATAACCTTTTTCTTTTGAATGCACCCATGAAATTGAAGGATTGAAACTTCCTTCCTTGGAACTAAAGTGCATGTACCTATATCATCTCCTTCTTCTAAGTCTTCTCCTTCTCCATCTTTTTTTTTTCTCTCCACTTCCTCTTTATTTTATTCCTCCTCTTCTTCTTCATTTTCTTCCTCCTCTTCTCTATTTTCTTTCTCCTCTTCTTCCTCTTTGTTATTTTCTTCATCCTCTTTGTCTTTTGGAGTCCATCTATCTAAGAAAGTTTGTTCTAGTTCATACAAGGAAGAAATATCCAATGGTTCAAACCATTGTCTACCTTCACCTCTTAAATAGCAATGAAAGTATATTTTCCATACTATAGATTTTCCAAGACATGTTTTATATTTGTACCACCATTCTAATGTATCTCCACTTTCATCAAAAGTAATAATCTCCATTGAAACTAGTGATTAAGAAAAAAAAACTTTCAATATATAACCATTCTATCAAATTCAATTTACCCAACTTTGATATGACCAATACATGATAAAGTTGGCCTCAAATTGAAAAATGAAAATTAATAGACCCCTGATGAATTTTGATGCCCTTTCCAAAAATGTAAAAAATTCAAAAGAATACCTTTATTTGCAATCTAGAAGGTGAATTTATGAAAAATCATAAAATTGCAACAACTCACAAGATATGCTCATTTTTATGCCCAAGTATCTTTTGGATATATTTTTAATGGGATGAGTTTTCATAGTTGAGTTTTCAAGAGCAAGTAGGACATCCTCAATTATGGGGTCTAGGACTTAGACAATGCTAGTTTTTTGTATTTTAATGGGTATTTGGTTGGTGACATTACAAGAGAGATTCTTTGTTCATATTAATGACTATCGGGGTTTAATGTTGTGATTTCATTTTCAAGACTAATTTTATTGTACTCAATTCCATATATAATTTTGATTAATCGCCAAGCAGTCATTTTCTATATTTTGTTTTCAAGCTTAAATATTAAATAATGTTGAACAATAATGTAATTCCTTTGTGTTCTTTACTTCTATACCTTGTTTGACTTAGAGTAAAAAAGGGGGAAAAAAATCTATGTTATAACTATTGATTGTTTTCATACTATACTTAGAAAGGTATGACCAAATAATGTTTCAAAATTTTAAAGGATTTGCAACTCATGTATCGTCAACACTTTTGTCTACTGCAACTTTAACTCAATAAAAAAAAGGAAAATGTGTTTATAGAAAGTTGTGATTGTCTTAAGTTTTTAATACAATGGTGCCTTGGGCTAATATTTTAGAAACCTATGTTGACCAAGAACACTTTGTGCTTCAAACCCAAATGTTGTAGGTTCAAGTCTAATTGTCGAGGATCTGACCTTTCACATGCAAATATGATCTATTAAAAGACTTTAGGCCACAATGTGCCTTGATTGCCAAGGTCATGTTCTACAAGGTCAAAATCTTATATGGACCAACTTTACAAATTTTAGTGAATATTCAAAGATGTGCAAACAAGGAAAACATGGCATGTTCCGAAAGACTTTGAATTGCAAAACAAGCAACAAATTGTTGACTCCCACTCTCCCACATAACCAAACCCATTTGGACACAATTATTCTAGACCCACAATGGTAATATTATAAGCTTGTGTCAATCATTCCAATTAGTCATGGCAGTTGGTGTGGAGCCTGATCAGTCTCCAAGTGGGAGATTGTTGGTATGTGGCGATTGATCATGCTATACTGTACACTCCGACACGTATCCTTGCCGGGGTTCAGGGGCGGCAGCCCTTGAGAAAATCTTTCCTCCTTTTTTGCGTCATCACTGAAAAAGGGAAAAATCAACAAAAAAGGAAAAATCCGATTTTGTAGAACCCAAAATCTGGAAGCTTCTAAGCTTGTTAAAAAAAGGTTCGGATGGGTATTACAGTATAATGAAAAATGCGATTATTCGCAAAATTGTAATAAGTTTTGCACTGGATAATAATGGCTACAGTTTGGTGGATGTAGCCCAGATTGGGTGAACCACGTTAAATTCTTTGTGTTATGATTTATTCTGTGTGTGTTTTAGTTTCGCTGTTTATTAATTAAATCTGCATTTAATTGTTAAATATCTGCCTTTCTAACCCTAACAGCATGGACTTTGACAATCCATAAATCTCAAAGTCTTAACACTTGAAAAAACATTAATTGACATCAAAAGCATTGATTGTCATAGGCTAACATTCATTGCAATCTCATAGGTGTGTCATTTAGCAGATCTACATATCTACCAAGATTCAACTATAATTATATCCTACATACAAGATAATGCATGTCTCTCTTAGGAGGAAGGAGGATTGTCTACACACAATATCAACCTCACATTACTAGACAATTCAATCAATAATATACTCCACTCCCTGACACTATTCACTATGTAAAACGATTTCTAGTACTTAGAAAGAAAAAAGTTTACATTCCTTTCTAATTTTTCAATTTATTAAGAATTAGTCATTATAAATACATATTTGCATGGTCATTGCATACTAACTGCAATATATAATGCCCCTAGTATTATAATCTATCCATCTCATAGTTGGGATGAAAATTGATGATCCTTACCAACTAGAGACAACATAGTTTCTAGGCATAACAATAATTGCTTCTTCATAGGTTGTTTTTACAAAATGGAATTGGAGTTCTAGGTGTAATATTTTAAGAACCTAATGTGACAGCTTTTGAGGGCAAATCCTTAGTTCGAAAAGATTCTTTGACAAGAGTTACATTTGAAAAAATACTCTATCAGACGGCCAATAACTAGCCAAAAATACTGCAATTATATATATATATATATATTACACCACACAAAAAAGGTGAGATCTTAACAATTAATTGAGTTTAATTAGAGACTTAAATGATTCATAGCTTAGTTAAGTTCAAAAGTTTAACATTCCATCATATTAAGTCTTGTAATGAAGAAAATGGGAATTAGTTAGCAGGATAGTATGCTATAATCATTGCTAACCGGGATAAGCTCGAGTGATAAAGAATTCCGAAGCAGGGCAACTGATTAAAATCCCCAAGAGACATGATAAACTATTGAAATTGAGTTGCATACCACAGCCAACGCACAAAACAGGAAGCTGCAAAGAGTAAAATTATCCAGCGCAAACAAAGCTTTTGGTAGGGAAAAAATTCAACTTCCTAGTAACCTGTTGATGACCACCTTATTCGCGAGCTGGTAATTTTATCTCTCCAACATTGGTAAATAGCACACTTCATCCTCGATGTCTGTACAGCAATCAGTTCTCATTCTAACAGATTGCCTGCATCTACAACTAAAATCACCTTAATATCCCAATAATGCTGCAACATCTATACCCAATTTCACCATTTGTCAGATAAATGGTGCATTTTAAGGAACTTAAGTTTTAATCTCAAAATTTACACATTCCATCGCCGTTTGAACTCAACAAAAATGAATATAGTAAAAAATTATCAAACGTTGCCCTAGACAACCAATAACTCCCCATAAAAATACAAACTGTTCAAAGGATCCTCAAGGAAATATAGCATTAACAAATGCCTCTGGATCAAACGGCTGTAGATCGTCTAGTTGTTCTCCAATGCCAACAAACTTTACGGGTATGGCAAGAGCATCCACTACGCTTACCTGGGAAAACAAATTCAAGAGTAAAAAAGGTTTAACTGTAAAATATGCCAAGTAAGAGACGAAACGAAAACCACAAAATTCAATTTTGTATTATGAAATCAGATCAGTTTTCTGTTGCTGACTAAACTATACTATTCCATTGTTCAATCTGACAACAGCATTCATTGAGAAAGACGATGTTGAATTCAATTGTAAAATAACAAATGATCTAAGGATTTTGATAATAAATCAGGATTGTCAAAAACAATAATTCTGCAGTTGGTATTGTTTTCTTGAAATATACACGTGGAGGAAGAATTTCCACATAGAAATTTTGAAAGATTTGGAAATTCGTTCATGCAACTCAACCCTCATTGCATAATAACACATGAAGAAAATCAGTTTCTCTATTGAGCTCAAATGATTCTTCCCGACCTATTCAATTCAGGTTTTAAAATAAGATTGTATCCTATGGAAGGAAATCAGATTGTTTCGGATAGAATGCAGATTTCTGTCATCCAAAGGTTGAAATTTAATGTGGGAACCTAAAATACAACATTAAGGTATAGCTCTAGGGAGGCCCTTTTAATAAAAAACAGGTATCATTGGCTAATATTGAAGGGAGCAAATAAAAAGTTATTAGAAGATTTGCATTTTTCTTGAAAATCAGAGCATAGCAAATTGCGTAAGGAAGAATTTAAAGTGCAATCTATCCTCTTAGAAGAAACACAATTGACACCACTTTACATCTGCTGAGAGTTCTGCATATTGGAACAGTTCTGTAGATTCGAGAGTGGAAAGCGTTGCATAAAAAGATTATTAGAGCAAATTTTGACCCCCATTAGTAAATCACTTTACCTCCATGAACCTACTTTCATCATATTATTCAAGGATTATACTGCAGAATTGTGTTCCTCACCTTTTCTTGATTCAAATTCTCATAATAATGTAAGGGATAACATGCTAAATTGCAGAATCTAATATGCTTACAAGAGGTAAATTTATGTTGGGTAATATCGCAAAGTATTGACCTCTTTGATTCATTTTTTTATCCTGTCTTAACGTAATTCAGATATGGAGATTTTACATGTTGGATGATTATTATTTCTGTAATAAATATTGTGGATCCAATGACTTTTTCTATGCCTGTACTTATTGAATGAGTGTTTGATTTGTGATGGAATGTTCAACTGGATTTTTATTATTATTCATTATGCAAATTTTATCATGTGAGACAAATGTTACTGATTGTTGTTTGATGATGTTTTAGAGAAATATTATGTGAGGAAGGGTGGAACTAATTTTGGATTATGGAGTGCAATACATTTGGTCCTATTTCATAGAATAATATTCCTATCTCTTTAAATTAAATTAAATTATAAATCAATTGTCTTTGAATATTTCCAATAAATAAAGATTCATATAAAAGATACTATTGAATTTAAACAAATAAGAAAATAGAATAAGAAGTTAAATTGATAAAAGCAAAATCTATTTATAAAAAACTTAAAATATAAATTAGAAGATGAGAGAAAATCTATTGACAAGAAAACAAAGATTATTGGATAATAATAATAATAATTGCTTACATCTTTAGTTGTAGATATTTTTTGAAAATAAAATAAAAGCTTTTGTTTATTTTATTTTAAAAATTAGTAGATGAGATTAGATGAGAAAGAATAAAAGCAAAATTACAATTATCATTATATAATTTGGGGAAGAAACAAAGTGCAGGGTAGCATTATAATTAGGTTTCTATAAAGAATAATAAGGTGGTTGTGTGAATATGAAAATTACTTTCACATATTAGAATAATGAATTAGCTTTTACATATTAGGACGAGAAATTCAACAAAGATCAAAGGTGAAAGGATAGGTACACAAGTACAAGATTCAACAAAGTTTGGAGAGTGAAAGCAAGGTAGGATCTTGTCCATTAAACATCTTGAATGTGAATGCTTGTGTATAGTAATGTTAAAACAGTAATTAAAGGTTAGATCGATAGAATGGAAATTGAGATAAAGCTCATTTCTGCCTCCTCCATAAGCCTTAATTCTGGTGTTGTTGTCGCTGCTTGCTTGCAGATTGATTCACTTGGCTGTGTAGATGGTACAATGGCCCCATTACACCTTGTAAGGTGGGGTTGTCTACTGAAAACCCTCAGACTCCCATTGTTGAGTCTCAAAATAAAGCGTTGATCCTATCTTTGACTATTGAGGGTGACAAGGGTGTGTCTAGGAAGGAACCTGTGACTTAAAGCGGCACTCTTTTGCTGCAATAGTAGGCTGAAATGTGGAGAAAATAGTTCATCTTCAAGCAGATTCTTTTGAGGAGGTTGTTGTTATAAGTAAATCTATTAAATGGACCTATGTGATTCATTGCTCCTTGGAAACCCCTTTGATGGTTCTATAAGACATTTTGAATGAAGAGACACATTATGCTCAAAAGGTTTCGATATGCAAGTTCAATAATCTCCAGCCTAGTCTGCCAGATCTGCACTCATAAACATCTGAAACTTGGCAGTCATTTCTCAAGAAATCCAATGATATTCACCCCTGGGCACAAGATTTATTTTTTTATTTTTTGTGAATTAGTTGAGGATAGGGAGAGAATTCTAGAGATGGGCCTCTGGTTTGGGTCAAGGTTGTTCTACTTCTTAAGCCTTGATATCTTGCCTTCAACCTTTGAATCCTCCTTGGTGCTTCCTACATAGGATAGATTTGTATCTTCCGTTACAGTTTTGGGTTGATTTGTGTTTAAAAGACATTTGTAATTCTCTTGGTACCTTCTTGGCTCTTTCTCCAAAGATTAATTTTAATTTAATGCTCTTTCCTGTCCCACTTTTACCCAAATTTAGATAGAGAGATATTTCGAAAGATTTACCAGATGAAATTTGGTTGACATTTAAGGATTAAATTCAAAACAACAAACTGATTACAAAAATTTGGCCTTTCATTGTCAAATATACTTTGATGTGGGGGCATTTGGCTATTGATTGCTTTAAGGGTAAGCCTAAAATCTTAGGCCAAGCCTCATAGTGAAAGGATGCCCAACCATGTCATTTGAAGGTTTTTGGATTGTCATAGGGCAATCCTAGGAATCCCTCTTCTACTATTCCTCTTTCCTGGGGGTATCTACTAGGGAGTCGTTCAAGACCCTACTATATCCTCCTTATGAGTGTAGACACATAAAAATAACCTAGGCTTGCAAGCTTTATTTTTCCATGACTTACCATATTTCTTCTCAACATAATTAAAATATTTAATTATGTCTCATGGTCCAAATTCAACTATTAATTAATTAATTCCTATTTTTTATTCCTCCTGATTATTTAAATAAATAAATTCCTAAATTTATTTAATTATTATTTACTTTTTCCTTTTCCTCTACAATTTAATAATTTTCATTACTTATTTAATTGTCTTTTTGTCTTTTCCTCCAAATTTAAATAAAATCATTTATTTAAATTCCCATTCGCATTTTCCCAACAAGTAAATAATTAAAAATCATTATTTACTGTCCTGGCCCCACCTCTTTTGAATTAAATTAATTTTTAATTCAAAAGGTCAACATTGCCTCTTAAATCAAATAATTTTAAATTCTTATTTGATTCTCCAACAATCTCTTTTTCCATGTCCAATATCTTCTTGTCACATGCATTTTTGTCCATTGATTTAATTTTCCTAAAATTAAATCATAGCCCTCCATTTCAAATTTTACCCTAATTCTGCCCTAACCCTAATTGCTAGTTGTCATATTCAATCTCAACCTTCCATCTTAGGGCATTTGTCAACTGTCAATCCTGGCCATTCATCCAAAAAAAATTGACTTTTATAAAAAGGCAATGTCAACCTCATTTTGTCACTTAATGCTTGCAATTTCTGAGTACACTTGCAATTTTTAAGTCAAATCCTTCAATATTTTGCTGAGTCTTGGTCATAGGTCATAGTTGCTCATGAAAATCTGAGGGCAAATGCTATTTACAGCAAATGGAGAAGGGCAATGGAGATGAATCATGGAGTGCATGAAGGCTTTTTGTGAGATTGTTCCTTTGTTTATGCTTTTATGTTCCATTGTGCCTCATTGTTAACTGGGTTTAGTTTATTTATGTTATTTATTGCTAACCTGAATTTTTCCCTTAGTTACAATGAGTCTTCTCTTCCTTTGGTTGCTAGGAAGCCTGCTACTCTCTCCTCTGAGAACATTATGGTTGATCCTATGGGCTTGACTGAGTCCTAAGATTTTGGTGCCTTGATATCTTTTGCCTTTGTCTGGATCTCAAGTTTTGCTGCTGCTGACAGCTTTGCCTACCTCCCTTATCGTAATCTGCCTCATGCTGTTTCTCCATCAGTTCCTTCTCCCCTCCTCAACTAAAGGATTTGTGGCCTTCAGTTTTAGGCTTCATCTCTAAGTTGGGTAATTAGAGTGTGCTGGATATCGTGGAAAGTGATAACCTAGGGAAAGATGTTTGAACCCTGGTTTCCTATAAGAAGTCAATATTGAAGGATGCCTCTCAAATGGTTTTGAATTCTCATTTGAAACGTCATTAGTGTTGTCTCTTAGGTTGCTTCCTTTGAGAGTCTGGTGGTTAGTCTCTTTGAGCTTTTCCAGTTCCTTTCTTAATTCTTTTAGTTGTTACTACTTACTAGTATGGATGAATTGTCTCTTCACCTGCTACACCCCTACATGGGCTGCTCCTTCAGGCCTTTGCTTGTCTTATTTGTAATTCTATTATCTTGTTTTTTTCAGCAGGTTGGGCCCCTTAATAGATCCCCATAATATTATCTACAAATATTAAATAACAGTAATTAAAGGTTAAGTAGTTCACAATTCACATATTTAGGTAAGGAAATCTACAGAGAAATCTTGTGAAGAAAAATAACGTCTAGAATAGTGAAACTGAAAAGCTAGAGAATCAGATTCTTTGATGAAAACATTCAAACAAAATTTTGAGTGTTATTTAGAGGATTTGGAATCAAGGAAGAACTGATTTCAATAATTACACTCAGAAAATTAGAAGTGGAAGCAAACCCTAGAGTTGGATGGAATCTTGGAGAGAGAAACCCTAAACCCTAGTTTGTGAATTAAAGTCTTGAAACAAAATATAACACTAATTTGATAATGGGAATAAAGAATTTGTTACGAAATTGAATTCCTGGGTGTTGTGTATGCTATTTGGCACATACTTGATCAATAAATTGTAGTCTTGGGTTTTAGGAAACGTGTATTCACTTCTTGTATGTTTTCCTAGTGAAGATGGATTTGTTTCAATTTGAGTGATTGAATTTAATTTGCTATTGATTGTATATTTTTGAGTGTTCACTAGGTCAATTGTAGCATATATGTTTGGTCAATTTATTTCCTGTGCCTTGGGGTTTGTGCTTGTAACACATCTAAACTTATTTTGTGAATTCTCAATCTATTTAAAAGCAAGTTTTGAAGTTGACTTGACCAAAGTGTAGTGAAAACACTAATGAAGGGATCTGAGAAAAATGTTTCTAAAAAAATTGTATCAAGACACTAGCATGTCTTATAGTTCTCTAGAGTGAAATGCAAGTCTCCAGCATGATTTGTGGATTTCTAGCATGTTGTTCAAGTCTCTATGTGATTTTCTAAAATGGCATGAAACCACTTTGATATTTTGAATACTGATTTTTTACGTCATAAAAGAGAGTACTTCTTTGATGGAATCTTCCCAAAAAATATATCGGATTGAAATTGAGATTGTTATCTAGCTTTTTACCATGGCAGAATTTGAATATTGTTACTTATTTGAGAGTAATTGATGATTTTGTGTTACTGGGCATGTGAGCCATTTAAAGGGTATGGTACACCCTAGAGCTACAACCACACTTGAAAGTCAATTGAGATGTTTAGTGAACCTAGAAGGTCATGTTCCCCAGGATATCTAGCCAAGAGATGGTTCATCTCTGTATAGCATCAAATGAGGACTCAGTGAGTAGAGAAAAGGGGGCATACATCTATCACTATCTCCAAGGAGAATCTCCAATTATGTGAAGGCCTAAGACCTGATTGTTGTGGAATAATGATATACCAAGATGATAGGGCGCTTTGCATATGGTAAATCAATTCTAGTATCCTTTGGAATATCCTTCTAAGAGTATCATTTGTATGTATTGTTATACATAGAGAAGTATCCATTGCATTATTGCACTGTTATATAGTGAGGAGTATCCTTGTAATTTAAGAGAATACCTAGTTCACTGTTGCTTATTTGTAAGTATATCAGAGGACTGCTTGCAGGGTAAATGAGTTCTACGGTGGTACCAAATGGTTGGAATCAAACCATGATGTTTTGATTTAGGTCATTCCAAAGATTGTGTCAAGTGGTTGGATTGGACTGTGATGTTTTGATTCAAGTCATTTCAAAGATTATGTTGAGTGCTTGGATTGGACAATGATGTTTTAATTCAGGTCATTCCAAAGGCTAGTGAATCAAGATATTAGAAGTAAGCTTGATGTTTTGATTGAAATCATTCCAAAGATTAGCAAATCAAATTGTTGGAGATGAGATTAATGTTTTGATGCAAGTCATTCCAAATATTGTATAGAGTTGTTGGAGATGGGCTTGATGTCTGATTCAAGACATTACAAAAGATGGTGTACCGAGTTGTTGGATTAGACTTGATGTGTGATGTGGGTCATTCCAAAGAATAGGCAAGTCTTGTGTTGTTTTGTGTTTGTCTTGTGTTTTGTGTTTGATGCAGATTAATCTGCAATGAAAAACTATAGCTGCCACTAAAAGAAGTGAGCAATAAATACTAAAAACAGCAGGAAATACACAATTTTCCACAAAATAAACAAACCTTTTTCATTTCTGAGTTGGAACAACATACATTCTTTTTACCAAAGTCTTTTTCTTGTACCAGACCAAAAAAAAACTTTCTGTTCAAGCAATTAATTACCTTCTAATAAACAAAAAGCCTTACTCTATAATGTGCAAACCAATTAATTACACTACATCAGCCACATTTTCCATAAATAGCAAACACAACAAAAAAATTATAAAACATTTGAGCACTTATAACTGACAGGAAGTGGGAGACACATCATTAATAGTTGGTTATACATCATCCTCCCCGTCCAATTTTGTAAACTTCCTCTTGGGTTTTGTCACTACAAACACATGAGTGCTGACCTTCCAAACAAGCTTCACAAGTTTTTCCTTCAATGTGTTCTCTCATCCCTTGACTCAATCTGAACCAAAATTTGATCTTCCAATCCTTGCACTTCTAAGTTTAGGGGGAGGCTAATGATGATTCCACTATTGAGTTGGGCTGGCAAAGTCACATGTACATACTAGACACTAATGCATAATTGATGAAATGATCTTTGTTGCTACAACCAACAGACTTGAACCTACTTATCTTGTCCCAATCATGCTCTAAACCATTGCACTAAAACTAAGTTAGGCTTTCACCTTTGACTAGACTCTCGATAGCATTCTCTAAGGATTTTCCATGCTCTTTCCGATCTTCCCATGACCAATATTCTTCTCAATATAGTAAGAACTACTTGTAGAATCCCATGCAATTTCTTCTACCACCCTCTTTCTATCAAGAGAATTGTTGCTTTTAAGCCCATCCAAGATTTTGCACTTTGACCCCATGCCATGTGGTACTTCCCATTTGATCTTTAATTTGGATCCTTTGGTCATTGGATCTTCAACCTTTTGATTCTGCATAACTCCATTTGTAGGCTCTAGTGTTGACTTCCAATGTTTCTCTATTGGTCTCAATTGAAAGAAGATCACTGTCAACTGAATCTTCATCATCCATCTCTTGAGGTGCACTTTTGATCTTATTCGTTAATTTTCATTGTAGCCTTGCTTTCTTTGCATCAATTTTGTGTTGTACCTCAATATTTAAATCATTTTCCCTTTTGGCGCTCTAAAATGCCTTGAGCTCACTTCTTGGCTTATCTAGAGTTTCATTTTTCCCTTCAAGCTCAAGCCCGGCTTCTGCTAGAAGAGACAAAGATGACATTTTGAATGCCCATTCTTCTTTCCACAGTTTTATGAGATATCTCTACCCCTCATGTTGTACTTCATAAATGTTCTACTTCTCCCTGCCATGATGGATCATACTATCAGGGCCTTCCCAAAAGTAATGAGAAACATCCATCAACATTGCATCACATAGCACTTTTGAAAGCAACGAGAAAAGATTTATCCACAAGTACACTATGGTCCTTTTTCAACCAGGCAATCTTATGAGGTATTGATTTTGAAATACAAGCAAAGCTGTAATTTATTTACCATTTCAGTACTTACCCAATAATCGGTTGATCCACCATCTACAATCACCTTGCATACTTTGTCCTTACACTTGTACTTTGTTCCGAGGACAATCTTTCTCTTCCAATAAGCTTTTGGGATCTCTTTGTTTTCTGATATTAAGATTCTTTGCAGCATCGATTTCTCTCCTGTCTCTGCTTCAACTTCTTGTGTTGGAGGTTCTTCTTCTTGGGCTACTGTTGCCATTTTTGGGTTTTGAGTGCAACTATAGCCTAGTGGGCTTCATTGCATGGTAAACATTCAAATGGTTTTCAACCACCAAATGCTTGTCCTCTTCCTCTAGAGTTGAATTTCACATCCTTGCCTTAGGCTCTTCATTCTTTGGCAGGCTCTGAGGAACTTTATTTTCCTCTGAAGGAAATGTGGTTGTCTTTCTTGCTCATCAATTTACTCTTACCCCAATTGAGTTTCTCCTCAGCTCTTAGATCATATTGACATTCTTCATCAACAGTATTTAGTTTGATTAGGGTCAGCTCATCTTGGAACTGGAACCCTAGCCCATTGAGGTATCTAGCAGCAGCCTGCTAGCCATCTTGCAAATCTGCTCATATTTGTAAGCTCATAAAGTATTATGAGCATTCTAATATAGACATCTTTTATGTCATGTTTTGAAATTGTTTGAACAATTTCTGTTGATAATTTACAGGTAAAAACTTGGATCTCAATTGTTTCAACATCTTAGGCCATAATCTGATTTTGTTTTTATCTTGTCTTCTTCTGTTATTCTGGAGGTGATTCTACCATAAGGCAGCATGAGACTTCATCTTTGTCACTGCAAACTTTACTCTCCTTGGGTCCTCTACATCCATGCTATCTATGTCAAAATATTTCTATAGTTCTTGTAGCCAATCATGAACAGATAGGATTTAGATCACCTTTAAAACTTAAAACCTCAGGCTTAACTTTAGTCCCCTGTTTTGAAATAGCTTCTATCAATCTCTCCATGGGATCTACTGCTCCATTCGCTCCAGCTGAGGCTCTCTCATTCTCTTATCCCTATTCAAATTCATCCTATTGGAAACGAGCTTTGCTTGCTTCTAATCTCCTGGGAAATTCATCTTGAGCTCCTCTCCTAGCCCTCCTTCCCTGGTTCAAATGGACTCCCCTCTGGGCCATTTTATAGGTTGCTCTGATACCAAAACTGATGCACATTACTCTGATCTGCAGTGAAACCTTTAGCTGCCACTAAACACAGTAACCAATAAACACTCAAAATAGCAGAAAATACACAAATTTCCACAAAATAAACAAACTATTTTCATTTCTAGGCTGGAATGGCATGCATTCTTTTTACCAAAGTCTTTTTCTCATACTGGACCAAAAAATCTCTCTTTTTCAGCAACCCATTACCTCCTAATAAACAAAAGACCCTACTCTAAAATGGGCAACCCAATTAATTACACTATTTTGGCCACATTTCCCATAAATAGCAAACACAACAAATGTTTTCCAAAATATCTGACTACTTATAAATGACACAAGGGGGAGACGCAACATTAATATTGCATCAATGTTTGTCTTAAACTGCTGGTGCTTGTCTTGTGTTTTAAGTGTTTGATGGTGTGTGAGTTGTATTGGTTGCTGAAAAATATGTTAAGTGATAATAATCTAATCAAGAATAATAAGATTAAAGAATTTAATGAAAGCCAATGGTTGTTACATGGACTATGGACTATTTATTTAACCACTTCAGGCCAAAAGCTACTGGATGGGGTGGATCAGGTTTGCATTGATGGTGGGTTCATATTGCTGCACAGCAAATGCCCAGGACAAGGTTGAAGACACTTGTGCAGAAAATTCTTGGATGTACACTATACCTTGGATATGCTTCGCAAGTTGCCCTTATTATTATATTGTAGGATGATGTACCTTTGTACTCATTTTAAATCATGGATTGTGATGACAATGTTGGAAATGGATTGCTGATATATATAAATGATGTGACGTGTGATAGATTATATTTGAATTATATTTTGGAATGTAATGATTATATCCAAGATTGTACTTAGTATGTGATCTATGTGAATAAAAGTATAATGTATTTGGGTTCTGTTTTGGTGGCTGTTACATTTTGCTAATTATAAGACACAATCAGAGAGCATAAAGAGATATTGAACCAATCATATACATAGCATATTGAAGACTGTTATGGACTAATAAAAAATGAATAGTAATTATGAAGAGTTAGATGTTAATGGGTGACACCAAAGAGATATGATTGATGACTCTAGTTCTGCATAAGTATTTGAAACCTTCCAAGTAATTTATCTTTTCTTATCACATCCACATTTGCTTGTTTGTCTGTTACTGTTATTTGCTGTTTAAAACTTCATATTTCTAATGTTCTGCATATTGAGTATTCTCCTTGTTTAAGAACACATTCAGATCCAAAGAATGTTATCAGAACCATATTAAGTCAAACTCCACTGCTAATTAGAACCAACATATTAAACCCACAAAGTTATGCAGAGAATTGTTAAGACATACTAGAGCAAGCAAACTAAGTACAGAATGCCATCATATCAAAAAATGATCAGTAAACTCAACAATTGTCTTCCAAACAAAAACCAACAATCAATTTTATGTCTTTTGTTCCAACTATGTCCACTGTGAGCTCATACTTTTCTCATCTTTGTTACTTTTGGAATTGTACAGCTGCACATACAACTGGAAGTGACTAGAACTATTTGGTTGCATCTACTTTTTATCTTTTATGGGTGCATGCTTCATGTTATTAGGAATGTCTTTTAGCAAGTTGGAAAGCTAAACATTTCAATGGTTCTTCCACTCTATAAGGAAGAGGTAAATGAAGGAAGCTGGCAAGGAAAGTGTGAGGCATTAGTGCCCCTCATGGGTTTGTATACTTTTTGTTTAGTTACAGCTTATTTAGTCATTTGAATCTCCATTTCCTTCTGTATAAATATTTAATATGGAGTAATTAAAAGTGACAATTAATGAAAAATTAGATGTTAAAGGGTGACATTGAGGAGATATGATTGATGAATCTAGTTCTGCATAAGTATTTGAAACATTCTAAGTAATTTATCTTTCCTTATCACATCTGCATTTGCTTGTTTGTCTGTTGCTGTTATTTGCTGTTTAAAACTTCGTATTTCTGATGTTCTGCATATTGAGTATTCTCCTTGCTTAAGAACACATTCAGATCCAAAAAATGATCAAACCATACTAAGTCAAACTCCACATTCTCAATTGACTCCATTGCTTCCCTGATTCTACTAGACTCATTTACTTTTCTCATAGTGGTGGTGCGAGTGTCATGGACTATGTTCTTACCTACAGGTCCCTCATCCCCCACATTCATGGTTTCCTTATTTCCCCTTGCCTTCCACTTGCTGATCATGCCACAATGACCTTCACCCTTCTTGCTAATTCTCATTCATTGCACCCACCCTCTCCTATCACTAGACATACCACTATCCACTTTGTTGGTGACTGTACCCTTGATTATTCTTCTCGTCTCTCCCTTTTTTTGATCAATTTCTACTCCCTCCCTCTTCCCACCATCAATTCCATGCATGAATACTTCGTCAAGCCCTTTGGGATGCTTCCCTTGACTCTTGTCCCCACACTATACATTATCCTTGACCTCCTTGCTTCCACAAACCCTACCCTACGAATTGGTGGTTTGATGATGAATACAAATCTCTCCACCAAAGGCTCAGATTTTCATTAATACATGACCCTCCCTCCATGCCCTCCATCCGTAGAGAATATCGTTGTCTTCTCCATCACAAGAAGCAAGAGTTTCTTGCCTCTCGATAACTTGCAAATATAACCTCCAACATTCCTCTAAACACTTTTGGTGCACTCTTCTCCCAAGGAAACTTACAAATATAGCCTCTGACATTACCCCCAGTGTGTGGGTTTCCTATCCTAGCTCTCTTTATGATGTGCCCAACCAACCTATTGTCATGGCCTCCACTTTAGCACCAACTTCTACTATTTTCTCCACAAGTAATGTTAAAAGAACCATTCTGAAGTATGTACCATGAGGGTAATGGATTGAAAAGGCCTCCAAGCTGAATTTATCAAATATGGTGTGGATTCCCTAGCCTGTCCTTTGGCAAAGCTTTCCAATGAGGTTGTTTGTTTGGGGTTTCCTCAGTTTTAGTCTCAACATATAATTCATCGACATCCAATTCATAAGTCTAGGGATATCTCCAATCTTGGCAGCTATTGGACTACCATGATTGGGCATACATTTGCTAAACTTGATGCCATAGTATTAGACATGCAGTTTTTTAAGTACCTAGAGAAAGGTAATCTTCTAGCTCATGGGCAAGCCAGCTTCAAGGGAGATTATCAGACCATTGACCAAATTTTTACACTCCAGGAATTATTGAGGCTTGCAACCGATCTTCCATAGTCTTTTGTTGTTTCATAGACTTCAAGAAGGCCTTTGACTCAGTTGAGACACCTACTTTTCCGACAAATGTGCAATCTCAACATTTCTGATTCTCTCATTACCATTTCTTGGAGGCTTTATGAGACAATTATTAGACAATTTTGTACCTCTGACACTCTCTCCAACTTTGTGAGTACCATAGGGTTTAAACAAGGGTGTTGTCTATCTTTAACACTCTTTAGCATCTACATTCATGAGTTGGAGTTTATTTGACAACATACTCATACGAATGATGGTTGCATTTTACATGAGGTGGTTATTGCCATTCTACTTTTCATTGATGATGTTATTCTCTCGCAATGTGCTAAAGGGTTACAATGGCAACTTGATGCCCTTGCTCATTTTTGTGAACTTCGCCAACTTGTGGTCAACCTCAGTAGAACTAAGGTCATGATTTTCAACATCTCCAAACATCTTTCCAAATTCTAATTCTTTTAGAAGGGGGCAGCCATGGAGATTGCATCTACTTATACATACTTGGGGGACCACATTTTTAGTCCTTCCTTCAACATGAAGCCTGCCTCACATTCATGCTTCTCTCTCTATCTTGGAACATAAATGTTTCTAGATCCACTTCCAAGATATCCCTTAAACGATACGTATTTTTGATAGTATCATAAAGCCTACAATTTGTATGGCTCCAAGCCTAGCCTAGGATCCGTTAATTGGGTTGGTATTAAGAGGGTCCAAACTCTCATGCTGCAAGCAAACTATTCCTCAGAGCATTGTCCAAGCTTAGTTTGCTACCCAGCCACTATGTCTCAAGACTATCTTCTGGCTTACCTTAACATCAGCAGATAATATCATCTAAGGACTGTTGGTTTGAAATGCCCAATACCAAGTGATTATGAAACCTTCAGATGCAATGTTGACCTTGAAGTTGTCAAGCAACCTCCCTCCAAATCTGCTTTGCCAAGGGTTTCCAGCCCCCCCTTCCTTCTTTGAATATGCAGCATTTCTTACAGGTGGAGGATGATATATGCATTGTCCTCAATATCTCCAACATTATTGGTCAAATGGCCTAAGTCTTCCTATAAAATCCCTTGAGAAATTTGAACAAATTTTTGCACTCTTTCCCAATAAGCATTTTGTCAAATAGTTTGCATGAAAGTGAACATGATAGGTATCCGTTTGCAAATTTTTAGGTTGTTGGTTTTGCAATGTTAACGTATAACATCCACAATGTTTTGATATTCATAAAAAGGGTAAATTTGGCACAACACTTTCATAATAAATATTTATACACACGGCATTGGAAACTTCAAATGAAAACATTAACAGTTTGCTGCAACTAATAGCAGAGTACATAGATGATTAGATACAATTTTCTGACCTTAACATCAGCAGATAATATCATATAAAGGACTGTTGGTTTGAAACGCCTAGTACCAAGTGATTATGAAACGTTCAGATGCAATGTTGACCTTGAAGTTGTCAACCAACCTCCCTCCAAATCTGCTTTGCCAAGGGTTTCCAGGCCCCACCTCCCTCTTTAAATATGCAGCACCTCTAAATGAACCTTACGCCCTCCTGTGTCTATTGCAACCAACAATAAATGGGGCTTTATGACCCACAACTACCTCCAATGAAAATGGTGGACAGATTATAACTTGGAGGTCCCCCAACTATGGTTTCCTTCACCTGAGATACACCTGGATATGCTGTGAACACCTTCAGAGAGTCACTCCTGTATTGTCCCCTTCTCAATTGTGATCGATTCAGTTGACCGTTGGCCTATTCTGGAGACCCGTAGGCTACTCGGAGGGTGAAATTAGGGTTTCCTGTTTTTGAGGAGGTGGTTGTTTGAAGATTGAAGATTGGATTGCGGATTCTTTTTGGGTTTTCAGAGAGCTTCGCAGTGGTATAGCTCGTTTGGTGTTCTGAGCAATTTCATGAATTTACTATTTTTAGTAAATTCTATTTCTGGTAGTGGTCCTGTTGGCTACAGTGCTGTTGGCTCTCTTCTTCAACCAGTTCAGTTGGTAATTTGATTTTTGGCTTTTGGATGCATTTTCTGGAGAGATAAGTTATTTTCATATTATAATGTTATATTTTAATATTATAACCCCTTGGCCTAGCATTATATTTTTATGTTGTTTTAAAAAGGGGGATTTTGAGGGTGAAGGCCTCATCAGGAGATAATTTATATTTTAAGGCCAAATTATGGGTTGGAGAAGTGGGATGCCTACTTGAGAGAAAGATTAATTTTTATAAAAGTGAAATATTGCCTTATGAGAAAAGGATGCCAACTTTGGAGGGAAAAGAGCTGAAGTCAAATTTGAATTTGGGCGCCCTTCTTGAAGCTTATAGAAGATTCTCCTCAAGTCTTTATATGCTGGCCTCAGCTCTTCATTTACCATCTTTTGTCTACCATACTGTTATGCTGCTGGATTTCTTCAGGCACACGCTTCAAGGAAAGCATACCTCCTAGCAATGGCTCATCTTGCTTGAAAGATAGCAACTAGTTGAGAAGTAGATTGTAGTGAGTTGTTTTAGCATTGCATTTGAGTTTCCTAGCATATTAGTTCAGTTTCCTTGCATTTTAGACATATTTTGGAGTTGTTGAATATCATAGCTGATTGTAAGAATTGCTCATATCTCATGAAATAAAAATATTATCGTTCTGGGTGTTTTTCCTTTGTTCTTCTCAGCCTGGGGCGACCCCTTCCTACAAGTTTCAGATTTTATTTTGCTGTCTTAGATTTTATCTTGCAAAAATTGCCCTTCTCTGCCTGGCAAGTGTTTAGAAAAAAAAATACTTCAATTTGTCAGCTGTTTCTTAGTCTAGTCTTCATTGTCATCATCCTAGCATTCATTTGCATCAAGTCTCATGTCATTCTGGCAAGTATTGAGTGAGTTGTGAGTATTTTAGTGAGTTCTAGTGTTGCTGATTACTTCATTTCAGTCGCTGGTCTGTCATATCAGTCTTGAATAAATGTAAGTTGTGAGGAGATTGAGTTTTGAGAGTCTTGTTAAGCATTGAGGAAATCACATTAAGTTTTGCAGCATTGGAGGACTTTCTAATATGGGGTTTTGGCAAGTATTCTATCATATTGTAAGCTGAATAGTAGTACTATCAGCAATTCTCCTTTCTCTCTTTCACTTACTTTATTGTACTTCCCGCTGAATAAGTGGAAGAGGCTGGCTTGCCGCCTATTTACTTTTAGTTTTTAGCTTTAGGGACCCTCTGACCATATGCTCGCCATCACTTGGCGCCATCTTGGTTAGAGTTACTTCAGCTCATCTTGCATAAGATCCTCTGACCATATGCTCGTCTACCCTAGACGCATTCTTGGTTCCCTTCTAGTTCTGCATCTGCATTAGATCCTCTGACCATATGCTCACACCTTGCCCACATCGGGATCCTGGAGTACATCCTTGGTTAGAGTTGCTTTCGCATTGTTTTGGTTTTAGAGCTAACCTTAACGGGTGTGTGTTGATTGTAATTGTAATTGGAAAAAACAAAAAAATTAGTCCAGTTCATTACACACTCCCCTGCTGTGGGAAGATAGCGATCAAAATTTATGGGTTTTAGCACCTTATAATTCCAGATATTATCACGCTCGGCCAAGAATTATGGCAATGCCCAATAAGTTCTATTGGGGCTCCAATTGGATCAGTTGGGAGATTTGACTCACTCACTATTTTTAGCAAATCGCTATTTTCAGTGAGTGCTATTTTTAGCACCTAGTCCTAGCCTCTATTCCTCTATCAGTTCAGTGCAGTGGTTTCTAGTTTTAACCTTTGTGAGTTCTAATGTTTTCAGAGAAATATTTGATCTTCGTCACTTAAGTCTTCTATAAAGTCACTTTATGACTTAAGTGAAGGGGTAATGGGTTCATGGGAGACCCCCTTGATCAACGCCTAGGAATGTGGTACTTCAAGTTATTTTTAAAAAGGAAAGTTTATGTTTCATAAGTGGACGCAAGGTAAGGAGGTTTAAGTTAAATATTTCAGATTGGAAAGCTCTAGAATGGGTCAAACCTCTTGGAAGGAAAAGAACTCAAATTTGAAGCTTGGTTGCCCTAATTTCTCCTGCATTCTACATATTCTCATTTGAGCTCTCATTTGGTTATCTTGGTTTTGGCAACTTAATGTTATGTTGTTGGAATGCTTCTAGAGTTCTTCTTTGCTGGTTGGAGGACGAAAACCCTTCACTAGATAGCTGGTTTCGGTGGTGAAAGACCCACCCTAGCTGGTTGGAGTTCAAGTCATTACATCTTTTAGTGATTTTTTTATTGTGGGGTGATTTTAGAGTTGAATAATATGAAGATTTATTCAATATTTTGATGTGGGTTTGTGAGTTTTGGTGTGGTGTGTGGATTTTGGTATTGTGGTGTGAGTTTAGAGGAGATTTGTTTCTATTTTTGAGTGCTGATATAAATTTTCTGAGTTCTGGAAATGTTTTTTCTAAGTAGCTGGGAAACATGAAATTGTTCATATCTATGTGAGATGAAGAGATATTGTTATGGGTATTGATTCATTGGATTCTTCACAGCTGGGCGACCCCTATGGACTACTCATTTGTGGTGTTCGATGAAAATCTGATTTTTGTGGCCAAATCTCCCCTTCTAGGAGGCCGTACCATTTCCATTAACCTAGGGTTTCAATATAGGTTTCAAACAGAAATTTCAGAGGTCTGTAATCTGCCCTTTTGAGGCGTCTTTGCAATGAAAAATGATGGCTTAATGAAAAAGAACAGTTTATAATTAAATAGCTCTTGTATTAGCTCACTTCATAAGGAGTTGGGCGGCAATGCTGTACATTTGAATGACTGAAAAGTGCACAGTTTGGGCTAATAACAGGTCTGATATAAATCTCTTCAATCTGATTTCAGTTTGTTGCACAACTCTCTTGGTTATTGTAATTGAGTTATTTCATGTTTTGATGTAATACAATGATATTCTCTTGCAATGCTATGATATTGTCAATGTATGCAATCATAATGTTGAATGAGACATGAAAACCAAAACACTTTTGCATTTCCGTCTATTTCTAAAAGCAAATACAAAAAAAGATCAGGGGTGATCATCTCGGTGGTATCAGAGCCCAACTTTCCTGCCAGCCTGTGTTAGTCATTTACAATCAGCTATACATCTTCTATGAGTGAGAGAGAATAGAGGTTTTTCAATAGGGAATAGAGGAAAGCTCAGTGGCAGCCCCCACAGGTTCCAGAAGGAGAAACTATTTCAGGCATCCTTGGGATACATTAGGACCCTCCTATTGACAATGAAAACACTCCAGGAGACATGGCTGAAAGAGAGTAGAGCTAGTTCGGTTAGCCCAAATTCAAGGATAGAGAAGAAGTTTGATACTATGATGGACATGATGTCCCAGCTGTTGGGTAAGATTGGACAAACTATAACAGTAAATAACAACTCACAGGGCAATCCAACAAATAATGGGGAAGGTAGTTCCACAAATCAGCAAGGTGGAAATGAGGGGCAGCATATAACAGTAGGGTCAAACACTATTCCTAGGCCTTTCCAGCCCACGTTCATTCAGAGAGAGGCAGCACAGACTGCTCGTGACACTCCCTTACCATTGGTGGATAAGCTAAGGAATGCCTATGCCGAGTATGATACCCTTCCAGAGGCACTAAAAAACAATCTGACCTTCAATGAGTTCATGGATCAGAATTAGAAGAGGGGTGGTGGAAGAGCTGATCATAAAGGACCAACAGTTCAGAGAGATCTACAACAAACTTTGAGCAAGGTTACACTTTCTCATTTTGATGGGAGTGGCAAGTGTTCAGCTAGAGCATGGGAATTAAATTTGCCACTTTGCATTTGGATGGAGTTGCACACAAGTGGTGGTAACATGGCCTTATCACTTTGGGTCATAGATATATCATTACTTATGATGAGTTTATCAATAAGCTCATTGAAAGATTTCACAAGAAGGATCCTAAGTTGCATTTTAGGGAGCTAGCATAGCTGAAGCAATATGGTTCAATGGATGCATATATAGCAAATTTTCAGAGACTTTCAGTTATGGTTTCAGGGATAATAGAGAGAAGATTGGTGGTTTTGTTTAGTGAAGGACTTATGGAGCCATTAAGGGGGTGGATTAAGGCATTTGACCCTCCATCATTGTATGAAGCTATGAAGAAGGAACGAAGCATGGAGTGGGCAGCCCCTAAATCAAAATTTCAGTCCAAATCATTCCCACACAAAAAGGACAAAAAACATTTCATAAGAGACACCAATCAGCCCAAAAAATCAGTCACAAGACTTGATGGTGATACTTTAAATGACTTGAGGAAAAAGACTATGCTTCTCATGCAAGAAGCCTTGGAATCCCGGTCATAAGTGTGCAACAAAGGGCAAATTGAACATAATAAAATACTATTCAGCAAAGGAATTTTCATCGTAAAAATCAAACCAACAATCTAATTTAGAAGACAAGGAGGAAGAAGAGTCTTCTGAAGAGTCTGAGAAGGATGAGGCAAGAGATGGGAAGCTTTCCCAACTTTATAGTTTCCAAAAGAATGAGTACCTACATATCAGAGGAGTGCTTAATGGATAGCAATTGGTTGCATTGATAGATTTAGGTGCTACACATAATTTCATAGATGAGGGACTAGTAGCATGTAGGGGACTTCAGACACGAAAGGTAGATGGCTTTAGAGTAATGGTTGCAGATGGTTTTACTATCACTTGCACCAAGATGATCCCATAGTTGTGCATACAACTAGGCAATTATGAAGTCAAGGATGACTTCTATGTGGTTAGCATTTGAGACACAGATGTTGTGTTGGGTATACAGTGGCTATGTTCCCTTGGTGAGATTACACTTAATTTTCAGACCATGGAGTTGAAATTCAAATCATAAGGTAAGAAAGTGGTGTTGAGGGGAATGTCAAATGGAGGGCCATAGGTAGTCTCTTTCAAACATATGGAGAGACTATTTAGACATGATCAAGTAGAGTGGGCAACAAAGTGTGTAGTTATGCCCACAATTACAGAGGAGAAGAAGCACACTTATTGTAATGTCCCCTTTTTCAGCGTGATCTTGTTTTGCGATGGTTAGCCTATTTCTTGGACCCTTGTGGGCTAGCCAGATTGGTTAGAGGGTCAGTGGTACTTTCTGGAGAGGTTGATTGTTCTTGTTTTCAGAGCTCAGTGACTGGTTCACAGCAGGCGTTGGCATTTCAGGAGTCCACAGCTTATGACGGCACAGGAATACTCTGAGTTTTGAGCAAGTTATGGAATTTTAAGTGATTAAGTTAATTATTTAACTTAATGTTTTATTAAAGTCACATTGACTTTAATAATATTTTATATCACTTAAAAAGTGTTCAAAAAAGGGATTTAATATTTTAATGATTTAAAATATTAAAAGTGCGCTCAAAGAATTAAGTCTTAAACTATGGAGAAGACTTAATTAAAAATTAAAAGATTTAAATGATGCAAAAGGCCGTACTTTCTTGAAATGCGTGCCAATTAGGTATAAAGCATTTCCCTGGCAAATGAAACTCATCTTTTGACCATTTCTCTTTGCCTTGAGCATTTTGCCTGTGCATTCTCCTGTGATCAGGGTTTGAACAACTGCCATTGAAGAACGTTACCTCTTCAGTGTGAGCACTCTTGAGATTGTGAAAGATCAGTCGAATTAGTGCATGTTGAGAGCTTCAGCCAGAGGTTCTACAGATTCATACAGAGTTCATTTATTTTGAGTTTGCTTATTGTTTACAATAATTGAGGGTTTCTACTGGTGGCGCATCCTTCTTCACAAACAAAGGTTTCCAGCAGAGTTTCCTTCCTTTCTTTTCATAGCCGTACGGCCTTCATTGGGAATTGTGCCTTGAAAGAGGCGTGTGAAGGACTAATGTGAAACGCCTCCCTTTGGCTTGGTTTTAGTCTTCCATCATGGGCGTCCAGTATTTCTAGAGCATTGTGTCCAGTTTCTGAGCAGGAGAAATGAGTTCTGGAGATTTGGCGTGCCTTTATGCTTGATTTCATCATTTCCAGCTGTAGATCTGGCAACTTCTTTATTTAAAATAACTGGAGATTTCCTGGTATGTCTGATATTCATGATCTTATTGTTTCAGTATATTAGCAACTTCTGCATTTCCATTTTGTGAGTTTTTGCTTTATATTTCAAATTACAAGCAAAAATATGCTGCGCCCCTTCTCTTCTATCTACTAAGAATTCTCTAAAAAACTTAAAATACACCTAAAGACTTAAGAAAATAAGGGTTTTGAGCTGAGAGCCAGCAGGGCTCATCACACTTATCATCTAGAGATTCAGCCTTTGCTATCTAAGAGAAGCAAGGTTTTTAATATCATGCCTCTTGGTAGGCCTCCTAATAGAGGTATTGAGCATGTGATCAAGTTGAAGGAGGGTGCTAAACCCGTTATTACCACACCATACAAGCATCCTAAGAGGCACAAGGATGAGATAGAGAAAGCAATTAAGGAGTTTTTGGATATGGGGTATATTAGACAAAGTAAGAGTCCTTTGATTCTTCTATTGTGTTGGTGAAGAAGAAGGATGGGACTATGCACAATGGTATAGATTACGGGGATTGAATAAGAAAACCATTAAGAACAGATACCCCATTCCATGGATAGATGAGCTCATTGATGAGATACATGGATGAGTCTATTTTTCTAAGATAGACTTGAGATCTAGGTACCATTAGATTAGGGTCAGAGAGGAGGATATAGAGAAAACAACATTCAGATGTCACTTTGGCCATTTTGAGTTCCTTGTCATGCCCTTTGGGTTGACTAATGCACTTGCTACGTTTCAATCATGCTTGAAAAAGATATTCAATAAGCAGTTACACAAGTTTGTTTGGGTCTTTTTTGATGATATACTTATTTTTAGCAGGTCATGGGAAGAGCACTTGAGGCATTTGGATGACGTTTTGGGTATCCTTGAGGGTGAGTCCTTGTTTGCTAAGAAGACCAAATATGAGTTTGGGATGACAGAATTATTATATCTTGGACACATAATCAGCTCCAAGGGAGTTAGTGTGGACCTTCAGAAAATCAAAGCTATTCTTGATTAGCCTCCACCCACTAATCTTGCACAATTGAAAGGGTTCTTTGGGCTATGTGGTTTCTATAGGAGGTTTTTCTCAATTGGCTGCCCCACTTACATATTTGACCAAGAAAGGAGCTTTTGTTTGGTCTGAAACAATGCAACAATCTTTTGATCACTTCAAGCAATTGATGCTATGTGGTTTCTATAGGAGGTTTTTCTCAATTGGCTGCCCCACTTACATATTTGACCAAGAAAGGAGCTTTTGTTTGGTCTAAAACAGCGCAGCAATCTTTTGATCACTTCAAGCAATTGATGAGCACATGTCCCATTTTAGCTATTTCAGATTTTACTAAGCCTTTTGAGCTTGAATGTGACACATCAAGTGAAGGTATAGGGGCTGTCCTCATGTAGAACAAACATCCAATTGCATTTGAGAGTAGGAAGTTGAGAGGAGGTGAAAAGGGGTACTCCATCTATGACAAGGAGATGTTGGCAATAATGCATGCCTTAAACAAATTTAGACAATACCTTGTTGGAGGGAGGTTTGTTGTTAAGACCGACCACAATAGTCTTAAACACTTCCTAAATTAGAAAGATCTTAATGAGAGGCAACAAAAATGGGTTAGCAAACTCCAAGCTTATGACTGACATTGAAGGGAAGAGGAACATAATGAATGATACTTTGTCAAGAAGGCCACATTTGTGCTCAATTTCAAAGATATCAGCAGATTGGATGCGGAAAATACAAGCTAAATATGCAAAGAATCCCCTTGCAAACAACATTCTTGATGGCTCATTACAGGATGATAGGTACAAGGTAAGGGATGGTCTCATTTTCTACAAGGAAAGGATTATGTTAGTCCTTGAATCCAAGATCAAAATGCATATTTTTAAGACATTTCATGACATTCCTATGGCTGGTCATCCTGGGTATTACAAATCATACAGGCAGATCCGTGAGAGATTCTCATGGAAGGGGATGAAGGATGATATTCTTAAGTATGTTCATGAGAGCCACGTGTGCCAACAAAACAAAAATGAATATACTTACCTTGTTGGTCTATTGCAGCCCCTACCCATTCCTATTCAAAAGTGGGAAAGCATCTCGATGAACTTTTTGTGCAAGGGAAGGATTGTATCTATGTGGTAGTGGACAGGTTGGCCAAGTTTGCTCACTTTTTTGCTATCTCAACAGGGTATATAGCGATGAAGGTGGAAAACTTGTTCTTCAGAGAGGTGTTTAGACTCGATGGAACACCCAAAACCATCATTAGCGACAGGGATAGCAAATTTAAGAGTTTGTTTTGGAAGGAGTTGTTCAAATTGTGTGGTACGGAGTTGACTCCTAGAACTAGTTATCACCCCTAGACTGATGGTCAGACAGAGATTGTTAATAAACACATGGAAGGCTACCTACACAATTATGTTTCAAGACAGTAGAAGGCATGGGTTGAGTGGTTGCATTTGAGGGAGTTTCGCTACAACTCCACCTTTCACATGACTATCAAGATATCCTTTTATGGTTATGAAGCTCTTAGCTTCATTGACTTACTTTTTGGAGATTGCAGAGTCCCTAGATCCAGAGATCTTCTTCAAAGAGTCAAGATGTTATGAGATACCTAAGGGATAAAATATAGCATGCGCATGATCAACAAAAGTTGTACGTTGATCAGCATCGCATTGAGCGGGTATTTGAGGTAGGAGACATGGTTTACCTGAGATTGCAGCCTTATAGGCAATCCACTATCAAGAAGAATGGGTCAGAGAAGCTTAAGCCCCACTTCTACGAACCATTTAGAATCACCAGGAGGATCGAAAAGGTGGCTTATGAGCTTGAGCTACTTGAGAGTAGCAGGGTGCACAATGTCTTCCATGTTTCTCGCCTTAAGAAGGCACTTGGGCAGAATGTAATTCCTTCTATGGAGTTTCCTCCTTTGAATGAGGAAGGCAAATTGATATTGATTTCAGGGAGCGTACTCTGCAAAAAAGGGTTATCAGGGAGTACTTAGTGAAGTGGAAGAACTTGTCGATGGAGGACGCTACTCGGGAGAGTGAGCAAATATTATAGCATCCAGAGTTGTGGTTGCTTGAGGACAAGCAATCTTGGGGAGAGAGGACTATGTCCCCTTCTTGCACCTATTTCTGTACGAGCTTTCCATTAGCCTATTCTCGGGTTCCTGTAGGCTAAGTGGATATGGTTAGAGGGTGCAATGTCCTGTGATGAGCTTTTGTGGAGGTTTCCTAAGTTTTCTGATAGAGTTTCTATTTTCAGCAATGGTTATTTTTAGTAAGTTCCAATGGTGCTCCAATTGGATCAGTTGGGAGATTTGACTCACTATTTTTAGCAAATTGTTATTTTTAGTAAGTATTATTTTTAGCACCTAGTCCTTGCCTCTATTCCTCTATCAATTTAGTGCAATGGTTTCTAGTTTTAGCCTTGGTGAGTTCTAATGTTTTCTAAGAAATATTTGATCTTCGTCACTTGAGTCTTTTATAAAGTCACTTTATGACTTAAGTGAAGGGGTAATGGGTTCATGGGAGACCCCCTTGATCAACGCCTAGAAAAGTGGTGCTTTAAGTTGTTTTTGAAAAGGAAAGTTTATGTTTCATTAGAGGATGCCAAGGTAAGGAGGTTTAGTATTTAAAAAAAAAAGGATTATTGCTTGCCTCCAAAGTGGACGCCAAGATAAAGGAGGAATAAAGTAGGTTAAATATTTCATATTGGAGAGCTCTAGAATGGGTCGAACCTCTTGGAGGGAAAAGAATTCAAATTTTGGTTGCCCTAATTTCTCCTTCATTCTATATATTCTCATTTGAGCTCTCATTTGGTTATCTTGGTTTTCACAACTTAATGTTATGCTGTTGGAATGCTTCCAGAGTTCTTCTTTGCTGGTTGGAGGACAAAAACCCTTCACTAGATAGCTGGTTTCAGTGGTGAAAGACCCACCCTAGCTGGTTGGAGTTCAAGTCATTATATCTGTTATCAAATTAATCAACATTACCACTTCACGGTCACATTCATCAAATTTATCTTGGTCTTTTACCCATAGTGGCTGGACAGGAATCTTCACCAAGGACAATATTTGTGACGCATCTATACTAAAAAATAGTTAACATACGTTGCTTCCATGTATTATAATTTTTACTGGAGAATCTCTAGCTACCTTCCAACATGATATTGGGTAATGAGGCCATTTACACTGTTTTTCCCTCCCTCAACCTATAGTTTTAGAGTAAGACAAAAAATACCTCCTTGTGAATATGACCGCAACAAAACAATAAATAAAAAAATAAATGCCTCCTTGTTCACACCGGAATTTCAACAAAGCCCTTTGACTATAACCTACAAATCTCACATGAAAGTCCATGCCCTAGCAAGAAAAATATACTCAAATATTAATAATTAAAAAAAGATAGTCAATTGAGACTCTACTCTACTTGTGACTTTGAGGGGAAAAAATGATTGTTTTTGGCACTGATGTCATGTGCCCTAGCTGCCACAACCTATAGACTCGTAGCGCTACAAAAACACGACTCTGGTCCATGATTTTCCACAAAAAAATGACTAGTTTTTGGCCCTAAAAACTATCACAATTTACCAAAAAACCTTTAAAAAATGCAAAAACATGTGGCCCTTATTTACAATAAAGAATCTGCACTTTTGTCTAAAAAAAATTCATGCCCTTTTCTAGAAAAATATCTGCAATTGTCAGAAGGAAAAAATTGTCAATGGTTTTCACCAAAAAAATGTCACAATTTTATGCAATTTTGGATTGGACAACCTCAAACTTTTCCATGCGATTTTGCATGGAAAATGATGCAATTTCCAAAAAAAAAATGACACGATTTTCCCACCCTTGATTCCATATAGATCTGACGTACAAATCCTTCTTTTGGCTCTTTACTACACTACACTGGCAATTCCTTAATCTTTCTATGTCAGCAACAAGCCCCAAGTATTCACACTCTCGTAGACTTTGAGGTTCTAGTTGAGCTCTAATACCATATTATGGAAATCAAGCACATCAAGATTACCAAGATATTCATTGATTAAATAAGAAGCAAAAGCTTTCTTATATAGGATTACAATGGAGGACAAACCACATTATGAATGTGAGATAGATTAAAAGAAATACTAAGAGGATATAAAACATGAAGTATATCCTAAAGTCAGAAAGACTTTATTAAAGGCTGCGACTAATAACTAATTAACCATTACTATATAATAATTACTTTAACAATTACTATTCAATAGTTTTCTAGAAACAATGCTATTTCTAGAATTTTTGAAGAAAAAAATAGATTACACCCATACAATAGAAGATAAAGAAGACCAAGATTGGCAGTAGTTGCTATATGTGCCAAATATTTTTTCATGCTACTTAGGAAATGCTAGAAAAATACATACCACACACCCGCCTCGAGCACTACCATCAAGCTTGGTCAAGATGAAGCCAGTAATACCTATAACCTGGCAATAATTGAATACAATAAGATAACAAAAATATCTTTCTTATCTATGACAGGTAAATCAAAAAAGAGATGATTGAATATTAACAATAACTTTAGCTATAATATAGAATATTTTATGCTAGTAAAGTGCAATGATAGGTAAATACCATCTAGAAAAGAAAAAAATGTGTTCATAACCTTTTGTGACTAATTTTAGCAGCAGTTCAATCCATTTCACATCTTTACAAGATAAAAATGATAATTTTTTAGTAATACTATCTGCATCCGCTTGGATAAGTGTATCTCAGCCTTGAACCAAGAGTCGTCCACATTTGACAATAAGTTACTATTGAGTGATCACGAAAATAAATCAAATTTATAAGAGCTCGGTTTTGATTTCATAAAAGATTATCTATCATGGTAGCTTGCTAATTTTATTCAGCTATCATAGTTATTTCAGTATTACATAAGCAGTCACAAAGAAAAACTTTCTCAAAAGTAGATAGTGTATAGTGTAGTGGTTGATTAGGGTTGCTATGGCATATGTCCAAGGCAACCACCTGACAAGTCAAACAACATCCAAAACATGCTACCACATCAGTAAAGTACTTGTACATGAAAAATGATCAAGTAGTTAAGCCCTTTCTTCAGTTGATTTAGGGTAGAGATGAATTTGTAACCCTTGTCAAAACAAGTATAGTCAAGAAGGACAACGGAAGAACTAAGGAGAGGGTTGTTGATATATGCAGGTCAGAGGGTGCCAACAGTGAGGAAGAAGGAATTGCCATCAAAGATGAGAGTAGATCCAACAATAAGATAATTGTCAACAACTAAGGGAGGACTGGCACTAACAAATATGTAGTAACAAGCAACGGCTCAATAGGCTAGAAGGCCTGATGAAAGTTGTTGGCGTTTCAATTCGCACCTCTAGAATGAGGATTAGAAACAGACAAGTATGCACAGTTAGACTACTCTTCAAATTAGGAGGGGAAGCTCCCTCTTCGCTGATTATGCTTAAAAAGAAATACTACACTACTGCCAATCTTTTTATTCTCAGCTAAGAGCACAAGGTTATAAAACTCTTTGCATCGTAGATGAGGTTTTATCTTTTCTAGAACTTTAACTACAACTAGGCCTACTCTAAAGGCGCTTCTGATAACTCAAGTAAACTCAAAGCCTGAGAATCAAAAGTAAACAAGGAATGATTTGATTTAACACAAAATCTTAAATAAACTCGCTTCCAGAACACACCCGAAGACTCATCGTACTTATTAGATGTAAGCTGAAATAAAGATTATGAAAGCGAAACATAAGACAAAGTACTGAAATGGATTGATAGTAGATCAGAGCAAAATAGGCATGAGATTTCCTTCCTCAATTTCTAACAGCAAATACACTTCTAGGACAGCAGATTGTAGCAAAGATAGGCTTACAATATGCGATCAAACCAGATTACATAGACAAAACTGAACAGACACTGAATAACAAAGTAGCAGGCAAAGTAGGCTCAGCAAACTTGTTATTACAACAACGGTTAAAAAGAAATGGGCAAGGCTGCCCTTATTTATACACAAACAAGAAGTAGGGAACCCTAAAATCTCCTTGTGTTTGCAACTAGACTTGCCAACATGCAAGCTTTATTTCTAAAACTAAACAAAAGATAACTAACTACTTACAACTAGATTACAATCAGTTAACTAACTTAACAGCGAGAAAAGCTCCAACTATACATTGATATTTCCAAAGAATAGATAGGCATGAATGAGAACAAGTTAAACTCCAAAAAAAGATCGAGTTAACTGTTTCTTTTAGTTCTATTCTTAGGAAACACTACATGCTCCAACAAGTGACTCATTTATTGATAATCTTGGCATCTGCAACTAGAGTGATGACCTTTTATAAATATGTCCTCTTGCTTTTATCCTATTTTCCTCTGCAGCTTTATGCTTTTTACACTTCCCTTGATTTTTCAATGGAAGAGTATTGTATGATGAAAACCGTTAAGTTTGACTGTGAACACGCCTATGCTCGGACAACCTGCTAAAAATAGCTTGCTGATTCTAAAAATAGCAGATCTCCTAAACATAGCTGAGGTTTGGGTTTTGTAAACAATCATGTTCTAAAGAGACCCAGATTGTCAAATTTGAAAATAAACTGATTTTTTCCCAAGCATGCAAGATCTCCTAAAAAGTAGGGCCGAAAAAGTAGATTAAAAATTTCCCAATCTTCTAGAGGAGCAACATGCAGATGGACTCAGATCGATGAAAACTGAAAAAGATGACCTATTTCTGAAATGTGATGCCCTCGAAAATCAGACCATGAAAAAGCATGCCTCTGTGCTTCCCAGTCTTTAATCCACGAAGAACACTAAAAAAGCACTTCATTTGAGCCTCCAAATCTTGATTTCTATCTTTCTTCCTCTGGAAGCTAACCTGCAAATTATGAAGAATGCATGCCAAAAGCCTCTTGAATAGAGTTTGGAGATGAAAAAGCACTTTCATGCAAAACCCTAAAATTTTGGAGTCTGTGCATGTAGATAGAAACTTTGCATGCAAAAATTTGACTTTGTTTGCATGTGCAACGGTGAATTCCTATTTTGTAGCTACAAAAAGCACATGCAAAAACATACGCATCTGATGACATTGTCAAAGATGTAAAACCTCAAAACTGTTAGCCACTTTTCTCCATTTTTCAACTTTCGCTGCAACTACTACCAGCGATGGAGACTAAACTAGAAATAGTCACGCTGAATTCGAAAAAAATTCTAAGTGTTGGAAGTCTAGGCGCCTTCCTTGAAAAGGGGCGCCCAGCATGCTAGGGCTTAGAAACTTTTTTGATATTTTCAAATTTTCACTTGTTTTGCGTCCGACGAAGCCTGCTTCTGACTTTGACGATCCGCCAAACTAGCATTGTCAATTGATAAACCCTGTTTGACCATGGCAATCTCATGTTTGACCATTGCTGAAGTGATCCCCAGCTTTGTACCAGCATCTGACGACATTTGATCACGTTTGCATACCCCAAAAACTATTGATGAACGTTGAATTGAAGAAAACACAGACGAGGCGAAAAATACTCTAAGTGTTGGGATGTTATGCGCCCTCCTTGAAAAAAGGCACCCAAGTCTTCCAAACTTAGAATATTTTTTTGAGTTTTTCAATTATTTTCACGTTTGCTTCCAACGAAGCTAGTACCCCTTGTTCAGGCATCATTTTTCACCAATTGATGAATAACTAAGACTAAAAGGCAGTCAATTTGGCAAGCCTAATCAAATCTGAGATGAATGATATCTTCTGCTAGCCTCAAACACTGCATTTGACTAATTTTTTGAGATCCAAAACCGAGCTAACGGAGGCATTTTGACAAATTTTTGAATGGATGAAAAATATTCTAAGGTGCAAGAAGCTAGGCGCCATCCTGAAAAAGGCGCCATCCTTGAAAAAAGGCGCCTGGCTTTGCCAAAGTTAGAATATTTTTCACATTTTTCAACTTTTCTTTGATTTTCCTCATTTTGTGTGAAATGCCTCCATTTGATCCGCAATTCCCGTTGTCCGATAGATCCTGTGAATTGGATGATGGATTCATTGAAGAGCTTGAACATATATGATGATCTCCTGCTTTTCCCCAACCCTAAAAACTGATTTTGACTACTTTCTGCGCAACTGGAACCAAGCTATCGGAGGAGATTGCACGTTTTCAAAAAATGGCGAAAATTTTCTAAGGCTTGAGACCCCAAGCGCCCTCCTTGGAAAAAGGCACCTGGGTTTACCAGACTTAGTTTTTTTTCATGATTTTCAATTCCTCATTTTTTGTTCACCACTTTTGCTGACGTCAACTGCTTTCATTGTTTCGCATGCATGATAAACAGAAGTTGAAAAATGGCTAAGGCATGGAAAGCCAAGCACCCTCCTTGAAAAGAGGCACCTGGATTCTTCAGTGTTAGAAATTTTTTCTCAATTTTGAACTTTTTCACCTTGCCTTTTTGTTCAGCGTTTTACATGCCTTTTGTCGTTGATCGTTTTACGTGCAACCTCTGAGACCTTGTAACTGATACCTGGCAGTTGACCTTCCTCCATTGATGACTTTGGAGCTGATGTTTTGCCTTCTGAAAAAGCAAAATAGACCCACCAGAGAAATACTTACCTTTTGACGATTCTGACTGGACTAGCCTGATTGGGAAGTGTTTTAAACTAATCAAAATCATTAGAGCCTTGGAAACCAAGATTCTATTTTTAGACACTTTCTAAAAATAGAAAATTTCTATTTTTAGAAATTTTGCCAACATCCATTTGACAACAAACCCAAAAAACCCTAAATCAAGTCTATTTTTAGAAATTTCTAAAAATAGAATTTCTATTTTTAGAAATTGACTTTTGACGACAATTTTTACAAGACTTTAACCACTTTTAAAAAATGCCCTAATGAAGCAAAATTTTAATTTTGGGCATTACAAAAGCTTAGAGGATTGTGGTGTGGAGGCTAAGACTTGACTAAGTTGATGGGATTCAAACATGGTATGACCATGCACCAACCAATTCCACCAAGGGAGGAAAGGATTGTCAGTTGAAAGATGAAGAGAAGCTAAGGCAAAGCCATGTATCAATGGGAGATACCACTAAGTATTCCTAGAATGACCATCCAAGCAAATAATTGTGACACCACTAGGAGACAAACGAAAATCAGTCAAATTTACATGGGGTGATAATAAGACCTCATCGACCATTGCAATATGTTACTTATTAACAAAGGCTCTGAAAAACAGTTGAAGTTGTCAAGGCAATGACTTGATTGTCGCAAAAATGTACAATATGAAATTGGAAAAGAAAAATTTCATCCAAGCACACAATCAACAATCCAAAGAACTAATTTCCAAACTAGAACACCATCTTGCCAACTTTCTAGAAGCCCTCTAAGGGGTAGCCAATGATTGGTATATGGAATTTGACTTCAAAACTTGGTAAAAACTAAGTAAACCTTGGGAAACATATTTATTAAAGGATGGTGACAAGATTGTTGCAGAGATTTACAATATAAAGCAAGGAAAGAATAATTTCATCTAGACATAAAATCCACAATTCAAAATGGTAATTTTCAAGTTAGAGAATCCTCTTGCCAACAAGTTGAAGAAAAGATAATTCATTGAAGGCTTAAGATCAAAAAGCTTATGCTAGAATTAAGATTGTGCTACTAACAACTTATAGCAATGCATATATGAATTTGGGAGTTGGATTGGACCAATGTCAAGGTGAAGATCAACTCTAACAACAACAATGAAGTTTTATTAAGCCTATATCCATAAATACCCTAAGGAAAAGAATATGAGAAGGAAGGGGGGAACTCTGAAAGGCAAACTGGAGGTGTGTTGCACCAAAAGGCAAACGAGTGTAAACTTCCCCTTCAACTAGTTTCGAAAAATTCACACCACAAAGTTCAAAATACGTAGTAGGGTAGACAACTAAGCTAGGGTGTGTTGAAGCATGTGATATGAGGGAGAAAAGCAATAGGTTCAATCATCGACAAACAAGGAGACAAACCCTGATGAGAAAGAAATTTCACACCAGCAACAATTTGGGTTACATACTTATTTGTAATACTAAATTTTTGTTCATCTAGCAAGTCAACTTTGTCAAACGTTTTTGAAAATAACATACAAAAATTAACTTCAATATTTTGTGTATGACATTGGATTATTGATCAACCATTGCCATCTTGCTCAATACCCCTACTGGAAAAACTAGAAAGATTTTGGAAGTAGACATATCGAGCAAGATGGCAACAATTGATAAATAGTTTGCATGATTTTTTCCAATAAAATTGACAGTTGGAAAATGAGTGTAAACTTCCCCAACAACTCGTTTCAAAAAATTCACACTACAAAGTTCAAAATACGTAGTAGGGCAGACAACCAAGCCACGGCATGTTGAAGCATGTGATTTGAGGGAGAAAAGCAATAGGTTCAATCATCTACAAACAAGGAGACAAACTATGATGAGAAAGAAAATTTCACACCAACAACAATTTGGGTAACATACTTGTTTAGCTAGACTTTGCATTTTTTTATTTGTAATACTAAACTTTTGTTCATCTAGCAAGTCAACTTTGTCAAATGTTTTTGAAAATAACATGCAAAAATTAACTTCAATATTTTGTGTGTATGACATTGGATTATTGATCAACCATTGCCATCTTGCTCAATCCATGTACCGCCAAAACTAGAAAGATTTTGGAAGTACACATATTAAGCAAGATGGCAACAATTGATCGATAGTTTGCATAATTTTTTCCAATAAAATTGACATAGTTGACTTGCTAGAAAAAATAAAGAATTTAGTTAAACAGAAATTTAGTATTACAAAGTTTGGCTGAAAAAGTATGTACCCCAAATTGTTGTTGTGAGGAATTTTCTTTCCCATCACTATTTGTCTCCTTGTTTGCCAATGATTGAATTTGTTGCTTTTCTCTCTTCCATCACATGCTTCAATACACCCTTCATATGTTTATGTTAGTCCTGCCATTGTTTGTCTTCCTCTGTTGTTTCTTCATGGTCAACCATGTTGGCTTGTCATAGTTGGCCCTATGTTTATCCCGACTCTAGGAAAATTCATCGCCAACAATTCATCGACAAAAAATTCACTGTCAACAATTCACCGCAGGAAAATTCACTGCCACCAGCAATTCACCGCCATGGAAAATTAACCGCCAAAAATTCATGCAATTAATTTTTTGCGCGGTGAATTGTCATGGCGGTGAATTTGCCGTATGTCGTTTATCCCCTTACAAAAATTCGATATTTCCCTAGCATCAACCCTCAAGCACTAACCCTCTACTATGAATTTGTCTTGTTAGATTTTGCAAGAAGTGAGAACCAAGCGAGGACTTGATGTCAGTCATAGATAACATGCAACTCCAATCAACAAATGATCGAAGATCAAAATAGCAGAATGGAGAGGGAATCCTAAAAGAGAAAATAGAGACATCTGCAAGAGAATTTTGGATATACTCACGTTACTTTCACCTAACTAGCTGAGGTGAGAGGTGAGAATTTTATTTATAGCAAAATATGAACAAATATATCCAAGAGGTGCATTAACTCCAACTACCCATAAAAAGTGTGAAGTTTTACCTACTTGGTAAATGCCAAAACATGTGGCATAACCTACTCACGTAGAGACAAACTAATGGTTATGGGAGGTGGCACAATAAGCCAAAAGAGGGTGTGTAATTCAACTATCCTTGTGAGGGAGAGAGTGACACATATAGCTGATGGACTCAACCACGTGTTCTCATATTAACCAAGTCTAATAACCTAAGCAAGCTTAATAATATATACAGGAAAAAAGAACTATCCCCTAACATAAAGAAAATAAAAACCTACACTAACACATCTTTGTTTGAACAAGGTTTTGTGGTAACTAATACCATGAATAGAAAATAAAGTTGTTTTCCTTAGTTCATTGGTCCTTAGCATACCCTCTCTAACTAGGGCTTCCTCACTCCTCTAGTAATGGTGCTAACCTGCTCTAATACCAAATGTTAGAAGAAAGAGGACACAGAATGAGAGAATGCTTTGTGACACACATCAGAATGTGTGCATGCTTGTTTAGTATGGGGAAGTTATGTTGATGGTTTAAACTTGTGTGGTATAAGCTACTTAATTAAACATAATTAAGATATGTTTTTACATCATTATAAGCATTAAATGCTTGTGTACACATTATACCTAATATAAAGGAGTAAGCGAGCAAGAATATACTGATGAATGATATTGCTGCCATTTAAATAAATTACTGGTAAATGTGCAAAATAGTAGATGAATCAAGAAATATTAGAAGAAAGAAACAAAGACTTCAAATCTGAAGGACAATAGTTGGGAACATTGAAATAAATGGAACCAAAACCAGAGCACTATACAAAAAGAGAAGACCTTGCATTCTTGACAAATATAAGAAAACAAGAGAAACCATAGAGAATAAAGTCTATTTAGTTCTCCAACCTCATTGAATTCCCTCGCTTGTGGAAGCATATTTAGACCAGTTGTACCATCCAATACTAGTAAAACCTCCTGTCAAGAATAACATGATCCCAATAAGCCAAAATGAAATTTTCACAAATAAATAATCTAGTTCCTTCCTCTTCTATATGTTGCACAATTGTCCACGCAAACAATTAAAGAGCTTACAAACACCTCCTGAGGAATGTTTAACTGAAAACTAAATATCACTAGCACAAAATGTTCCTCAATTTATGATTTAGGCAGTAAACATCATCAATAAATGGTGACTGGATCAAATAAAAAACATAAGTCAATATGTTTAAGTAATATAGAATGTTGTTTTGGTATGAAAACAAAGAAATAGATCTTGTATATAACACAACATACAAGGCATGAAAATTGGTGATTGCAGTTCCTAAATCATAGCAAGTAATAAACTTTTTAGGTTTATTAAAGAATATGCATGTTTGTTAATTGAGTATGCTCCTATTCTGATTAACTCCACACCCATTTCCTTCTTCAGAAACACACACTTCCATTTCAAATTTTCCAAGAAATTGAAAATATTGCAAATAATTTTTCTTTATTTTTTATATATTTCCAACTACATGTACTTTTGTTGTTTCCTCCACTATATCAATTTTTTATATTCAAATTATCAGGTTTATTTTGTGTGGAAGCTTAACAGCATATTTTGTATTCCAACAGATTGTTTTCAAGAAAGCAGATTTGACATTTCACAAAAATGTTGGGTTGTGAAACCTAGAAAAGTCATAGATATAGCTCCGAAAACAGACATTGACCAAAATCTCGAGGGTCAATTCTGAAATGATCATAAATTGCAAAGAACTTAGAAATGAACCAAATTATGTTGAGAGTCAAAACCAAATAAAAATTTATAAGAATAGCTCAAAATAATTAAAAGCATGTATTAACATGTTTTCTCCTGGGTATTGTGGACCAAAGAATGAGCAAAACCTTCAATGGAATGGCAAGAGCCATGTTGAAGTAAAAACAGTTGGACCAATGAATTGAGCAGAGGCTGTGAAAATGACAGTCTACTTGAGGAACAAATCTCCAACATCAAGAATTCCAAGTATTGCTCCTTTTGAGGATCAGAATGTTGTCAAGCATAGTTGCAGGAATTACATTTAAATCACAATTAATTACCAATTGCTATATTAAAAAAAAGCTGAAAAAAAATGTTTTTTCAATTAATCATGGTCAAAGATTTTTTAACTGAAAAATCACATTTAAATCATGACTATGCATGACTTTTTCATTTTATATTCCCTTTTTTCCCTCAATTTGCAGTAATTTTTGAGTTTTCCAAAGCATTTTTTGGGCAAAATTCATCAAACAAATAGCATTCAATCACAACTAAGGTTTTTTTGGATTGACTTCACATCTTCTATGAATTGACCCTATAATTTTCTGCCTCTAGGTATTCCTTTTTTTTCCAATATTATCTCATTTTTATTTATAAATATTTCATCACTAGAATACTAGTACAAACCAGTATTACAGCCTAACCCTAACATTAAACCCTAATTTTTTCCAAGGTTTGGGGTTAGGGTTCAAAAAATTTAATAAACCCTACAAAAATTAGGGTATAGCATTAGGTTAGGAAAATAATATTATTTTTCTTACACCCTAACCCTAATCCTAAACCTAGGAATATTTTCAAAGTTTTGGTTTAGAGTTAAGTTTTTTTGGTTAGTAAAACACTCTAACCCAAAGCTTGACTTCAAGGTTTGGGATTAGGGTTAGGATTTTTGTTAGTAAGTGCACTCTAACCCTAACCCTAAACTCTGAATTCTTCTAGGGTTTAGGGTTAAGGTCGGGGTATTTTTTTACTAAATCCCTAACCCTAGAACTTTTGGATGTTAAGGATTAAAGTTTTTAAGTTTAGTAAGTACACCCTAACTATTACCCCTCATTTATTAGGGTTTAGGGTTGGGATATTAATTAGAAAGTATGCCCTAACCCTAAACCCTAAAATTTGTCAAGGTTTAGAATTAGGCTTAGGTATCAAATTTGTAAGCTTTACTATGTCATAATCATAGTTACAAGACTTAGACTCGACATAGACTTAGCTAGCTTTGACTCAAACTTGAACTCAACACTCAAACTAGATAAAGACTCGAATAAAAAAACATGAAGTATGGACTTTTTAAGTTTTTAAATTTTTTACTATGCACACTCATTAAATCAGCATTAAAGACATCATAAACTAATCAATTACAAGCTACTTTAATTGCTTGCACAAGTATACATTGATAAAATGAGTACAATTGCAGATTTGAACTGAAGGAAACAACATTTTTAAATATATGAATGTCCTCATTTGTTTTAGGTGTACACAACTTGTGGATTATGATATTCATGGCATCAAAAACAAAAATCAAAAGTAAAAATATGATTAAAAGGAGCCTACATCACTCAGCCATATTTTTGTAGCTCTATGGTGGCTCCTATACTTGCATTTGAGATTGGTCCTCGATGCCAATGCAACCATGATATCTATGTGTCAATGAGATCAACATTCAAAGAATTTGCTCATGCTCTCTCATCCTCCATCATAACTATTGTCTTTGCGTCAATATTAGCCTGATCAACCCATGCAAGGTCATTCTTAGTGAAAATAGCATCCGCAACCTTGGTGATCCAATCTGATTGTGAATCAATCAGGTTGCTAAACCACAATCGACGTTCCACAAGGAATAATAATTATATGTATAAAATCAGCAGTGTTCCACAGGGACGCGTCCCCCCAAAAAAGCCTCGCGTTTCCTAGACGGGGACATCTTGGAGACTTGGGGACTTGGGGGGGTACGTCCCCCTACCAGCCCACCACTAGCACTAGCATCCCACCACCAATGTTGCTGTCTCCAAGACGTTGCTAGGACTTCGAGGATGTTGGGGTGTCCTCAAGACATCTAGGGTACTCCTAGTTGTCTCCAAGATGTATAATTCTTACACTTTACATCTTTTTATAGCTATTTTTTCAAGTACTATATGTATTTCAGCACCCTACCGCCCCCCCGCCGTCGTCCCCTCGTCATCCCCCCACCGCCCCCAAACTTAGACCCCACGTCCCCACGTCCACGAAATGCATCCCCTGCCGTCCCCATCCCCGAAACCCCGTGGAACACTGATAAAATGTATTCAATAATGATGCTTCCTTCTCCCTTTTTGATTTCTCTTATATATCTTCTTTTCTTCATAGACATAACTCTTCATAATGCCCCTTGACTTCTGATAAAATTAAACTTTAATTTAATTCTAATTTATTATAGAACTTAATCACTCCTTAATGAAATCGCAGGTACCTTCCCTTTTAAATTTAAGCACTACATTTTTATTTTATTTTAATTTGTTTTAGTAGGCTGGTGCATTACACATTGAGGACAACCAATGATGCAATCTATAAACTTATCCATTTTTCTTGCCGACTAAAACGTTTCCTTTGATTATACCAAGTGTGGAATTTGTTGTGTTCAACAACACTATCTTACTTCTAAGTTGATATAGCCTACAAGCATACTTCATTTTCAAAAAAGGTGGCAGCCATAACACTTCAACACTTTCAATTCCTACCAACCATTGATTTTAATCAAATTATCAAAATTAAAATTATCAAAGAGTGCAAAGCACAAAGCCTCACGATCCATGGACCATTAAATCAAGCAAATCAAAGGGATGGCATAAGACAAGTGACTAACAAAGCTGTAACACAATAAGGTCTACAAACCATTGTTCGTGCTCCAACCAATGGTACAAACAAAAAATCCCATTCTCAAAAGATGCAATTGTAAGACAATGAGCCCTTCTCATAATTATTTCATCATTAATGCAAAACGCCATATCATCAAATCAGATAGATCATGGACTCCCAATAGGATTGACTCATAGGTGTCAAAGAATCTTCACACCATTGATCAACGAAAAGGTTGATCAGGCCCACAACCCTAATGTATTGCAAGCAAAGGAGTTAAATAGTAGCCCTTAGTCTAAAGGGTAAAATATTTAGTGCAAATCCATGCAAAAGCAAGGTATTCATTGAAAACTAACAAGGGATTGTGAAAGGTATAAGGTCTGTGGACCATTGATTTTGATGTTGTGGCATCCAATTAACAATCCATAAGTCTCCTAGGTTTGAAGGAAAAGGGCAACAAACTATTCATGGAAATTATCAAAAAAGAAGATATTTCCTATGGGAACACAATAGTAGAGCAGCATGCATCCATTGATCTGAAAACAGAATAATGCCAAAAAGGTGCATGCAGCTATATGTGGAAAATCAAGAAGAGGATCCGCACAAGTAGACTGTACAATGATTCAATATTAAAATGATAGTTCAAGTAAATTCAACTATAGCAAGAACGAGAGCTTGTTGATGGAAACTCTTAATGCTTTTGCATGCCTTTTCTTTAGTTATCAACCATTACTCTCCCTGTTTGTTTTTTGGCATGAGAAACTACCACATACATCATGGCAGAACCACCAGAATACTTCTACAACCACCACAACACTTGTGGTGTTGAACTAGAGAGAGTCAAAACTTAAAAAAAGTACACATATTGAACACAAAAGATAATAGAACACCATATTATGATTTCATCGGGATAGATTACAATAGAATACAATCGCTTTTATAAAGCATTTTCACTTTTCAACTTCTTATGAAACTACCCAAACCAAATAACTCCCTATGGGGACTATTCCTTCACAACTAACCAGTAGCAAGATTATTTATTTACTAATATATATTTATTTATTTATTTATCAACTATACAAACTATATATGTAATCACATCAATCCAAACAAAGGAACACCGCACTTGATCTAAACACAACAGCCTCAAATAGTTATCTGACAAAGTGGTCCCACCAAATCTCCTAACCACCTAGAAAACACCAAACTAATCACATCAATGGATGACCTAACTATCAAACCTACAAATCCTCTATACCACATGAGAGAACAAATCACAACCTCTATGCACAATGAGAGAACAACTCTTCTCTAAGAATCCACCCTCCTTCGAAAGGGTCAAAATCCCTCTAAGAGTATCTACACATTGAGAGATCAACTCTCCTCTAAGAGTGTCAAAACCCATCCTCTGGTGCACAACAAAAAACAAAACCAATAAACATAGATACACTAATCACACCTCTTTCAATGATTACACTATCCATAAAACCAATAAATGTAGATGAATTAACCACACCTTTTTCATGATTACACTATCCACAAGCACTACAAAGAACTACCAAGCACCCTTGCTCCAAGAAGGCACACAAATGTGTTGGTGTTTCTCAAACAATCTACCATCTCAAAGCAAGAAGCTAGCTCGATAATTTTCCTCCAACCTCCTATCTCCTTCAGCCTTTTCTTTGACTCAATTATATTCTATTTGCCTAATATCGCATTAGAATTTTTAAAAACCCAAAATGCCTTGTCATGTGTAGCATGGATGGGCCCTGAAAGTACAAACATTAAATGGTGAATGTATGCGGCCGTGATGTAAAGAAAAAATGTGTAATGTCCCTCTTGAGTTGTAGTCGAACATATATTATTTTAATTAAATGCTAGTGTTTTAAATTATATTTAATATTTAACTTAGTGTTAATCAAAATAATATTATAAGGGGAGACATAAGGTGCTTTTTCAAAAAGGAGTGAATTTAATATTATTTTGTTTAAAAAAAAGAGACATAAAATTTAAATTAAAAAACAAAAAAGAGAATTTCAAGAATTGAGGATGGGAGTTACGAAGGGAAAAGGGAAAAGCAAATTTTGGGTACATTTTCCAAATGGTATGGAATTTTGTGAGAAGTGGTTTTGTTGTTGTTTTACAGGACTTCATGACCCAAAACAGTAAAATAGCTTCACTTAGAAACAATCAAAACTATAGCAATCTTCTCAAAATGCCTTAAACATTGGCATTTCAATTTCTTCGACTCCTTAAAAGGCTCGACTAAATTCATACAGCACACACACATACATTATTTGCAAAAGAAAAACATATTGTCATATCTGTATGCATGGAGACACACTAATATGGCATGAAATAACTCAAAACCACTTGCCTTCACACAACCCATGCCAGAAGAATGAAAGGTAGTAATGGCAATTGAAAAAATGATCACCTCTTTCATCCACAATCAATTCAGAATGAATGTTGTGAACAATATGGCCCAGGATGAAAGTATGCAATGATGGCCACTTTTCACGACATCAGACTTCACGTCTATGGTTTGCAACTCACATACTACATAGCCTACATTATAGCAATTGCATATATGAATAAATAGCAATCTTCTCAAAATGCCTTAAACATTGACTTTTCAATTTCTTAGACTCCTCAAAAGCCCTGACTAAATTCATATAGCACACACACATACATTATTTGCAAAAGAAAAACATATCGTCATATTTGTATGCATGGAGACACACTAATATGGCACGAAATAACTCAAAACCACCCGCCTTCACACAACCCGTGCCAAAAGAATGAAAGGTAGTAATGGCAATTGAAAAAATGATCACCTCTTTCATCCACAATCGATTCAGAATGAATGTTGTGAAGAATATGGCCCAAGATGAACGTATGCAATGATGGCCACTTTTCACAACATCAAACTTCATGTCTATGGTCTGCAGCTCACACACTACACAGCCTGCATGATAGCAATTGCATATATGAATAAATAGCAATCTTCTCAAAATGCCTTAAACATTGACTTTTCAATTTCTTAGACTCCTCAAAATGCCCAACTAAATTAATACAGCACACACAGACATTATTTACAGAAGAAAAACATATCATCATATTTGTATGCATGGAGACACACTAATATGGCACGAAATAACTCAAACCACCCACCTTCACACAACCCGTGCCAAAAGAACGAAAGGTAGTAATGGCAATTGAAAAAATGATCACCTCTTTCATCCACAATCAATTCAGAATGAATGTTGTGAAGAATATGGCCCAAGATGAACGTATGCAATGATGGCCACTTTTCACGACATCATACTTCACATCTATGGTCTGCAGCTCACACACTACACAGCCTGCATGATAGCGATTGCATATATGAATAACCACATCCTCAGCCTTTTTGAAACTCTTTTCAACTGCAGAGACTCCACACCAAGGCACACATTAACTCTCACGACATTTTCATCATTCAACCCATGCCATAGAAAAATGATAGCAAATACATTTGAATGCTCAACACTTTGACTGAGAAAATGAATGCAGGGCGTTACAAAAATAAATATGATAAAAGGATTAAATTTTTGATCATGGTATGTTTTCACGACTCCAAGAAGAATAAAGTTCACACAATAAAAAGCCACGAAGGCTAGCAATTGGCGCTACACCACCTTTCAAGCGCCCCACACTCTTGCATAAATATGCGAATTAAAATGCCACGACTTGCCTTCCTAAATCGCTTCTACCAGTTTCACGATAGTGTGAAGAAACTAATCCCACACACCCAAACACTCACATACATGCATCTTGAATAAATTGCTATAAAATTAGACTCCCATGAAGAATGCATTAAACTCGACATAGATCCTCAAGCCGTTGCCCAAGAATAGACAAGTCGGGGGTGTACTGTCCCCTTTTGGGATTGCCCTAAATCTTATCCTAGAATCACACGCTTGATGTAGTTAGGGCTGTAACTTACCACTTAATGCTTTAAACAAGATAAATCTTGGCTTTAGGCCCTACAATCATGTTATCGATAATATTGAAAATATAATTCATGTGATCAAAACATAATAAATGTCTTATCAATTTAAGATACATAACTATTCCAAGACTATGCATAGTGGAAACTTTAATCATAACAGGACTTGGATGAGAAGCAAGATAAGTCCACCCGAAGCTATCCATCTAAGCCCAAGAGCACGAGCGTCCGACCAAGACTACCCACCCCTTGGCCCTCATGAGGCGCACTTAGACAACCCTCATGGGGTGAACTACCTGATGGACATCTTGTATTTGCATTCCCTATCCTTGCTATCTCATCCATCCTCCTTATGATTGAGATTCCTTGGACCCATCCTAGCAATCAATCATAGTTTGGCTTGATAGGAAAGTCTTAAAAAGGTGGCCTGTAAACTACTCAACCCATCTAAGCCCAAGAGCACGATCGTCCGACCAAGACTACCCACCTCTTGGCCCCAAGCGACAAGAACGTCTGACCAAGACTATTCCACCCTTGGAGTGGCGTACATAGCATGGGAGGCCCGTAAACAACATCCTCCTAACTCGCCTCCTTCAACCTTATATTTGATTGATCATATGATGAGGACAAATAAATAAATATATATAAAATTTATTCATTTATATTAAAGAGTCATAATTATTTATAATGCTCACTAACTGCTGTAGACATCCTTATTGCACAATCATAAATAATATATATATATATATATATATATATGCCAAAGTAATCATTGTAAATTGGAACCAACTAGCAATAGTAATATGTATATGTTTATATATATATATATATAAGAGTCATAATTAATTATAATGCTCACTAACTGCTGCAGACATTCTTATTGCACAATCATAAATAATATATATATATATATATATATATATATATATATATATATATATTACTATTTCTAGTTGGTTCCAATTTAAAATGATTACTTTGGCATATATATATATATATAACATTTTAGCAATAATATCATTATTGCCTCATTATTTAAATCCCTATTTATTCATTCAATATCTACTTTACTAATGCATCCAACTTATTATTGTTTTATTTCCTAAAGCATTGGCTAAGTACCTTTTTCCAAACCTTAATATTCATTGAAACTGATTACTTGAATTTATATTATACTTACCTGATCCCTGCCGATCTGCAGAGCTTCCCTTTATTTCCTCCCAGCCACGCTAATGTAGAAGACTCTCCTCTTTCAGCCAGCGATCATATATAATAAAGACTTATTCTCTTTTTCTATATCAGCCACGATCCTCTATCTTCCCCCTCTATTCAATGATTCTCCTCTTTGAGATGGATCTCCTTTTATATCCTTCTCTCAAGATGAAAGGACACATCTCTTTAGACTAAATATGCCCGTTGACCCTTCAACTCAGACTTTGTTTAATTCTAATTTTGTGTAATAATAATTTTCCTGTGCGCTGCCCTTTGCCTTTGGCTAAATCGTTGTCTTGGAGATTTGTTAAGCGCTGCCTTAGAGTCCAGTTTATCCACTCAAACTAATCGCTGTTTCTAAGGTATAGTAATCACCGTCTTTGAATGCATCGTGTCCTTTGATAGTTGTTGTTTTATGGTTTGTTTGGGAATTGATGCCTAACCATTTGTAAATGATATGAAACATAGGAAGGGTCGGGTGTTTAGTGATTTGTAGATATTAATGTATTCCATATGATAATCATATTATCATAATATTATTTGTTTAATGATTTGTAAATATTAGTTTATTCCATATGATAGTTGTGATTTAGATGACCATCTTGTATATTGATATATATTATGTATTTCTCATTAATATAGTATAATGCTTTTGATTAGATAAGCAGGGAAAAGGCCCTGATCCCGTGGTTGCAAAGCCAAAACAGCAAACAAAGAAATAGATTGGGGAAAACAGCACCAGCCACTGCCAGAAAACAACAACAGACAAACCAAACTGGAACCAAAAATGGCACGCAAGCCAAGTGTAACCACAGAACCATTTGAAGCATAATCAAAAACAATATCACCATATTAATCCACAAAATAGTACGCAGACCATTTATGAGATTAACCAAAGTCCAACAGGTACAAAACCATAACATAGCTATCATGAAATAGCAATCCGGGATAATAAAACTAAGCACCAAAAGTTTTAGAGCAGCCATATAACTAGAGCAAGAGGATTTTCAAACCAGACCTTACAGCCAACAAAACAGGCCAACAGGCCACCTTCCAAGATGACAAAACAACAGCCTGAAACAGCAACCACCTCAAGGGTGGGTAAGACAAACTGTTCCTCAAATCCATATAGTTTAAGAGCTCCTTGATAGAACCATCCCACATCGACCTTGTTACTTAGAGAATCAAATTCCGAACCAGAAACACCATTAGCTTTGATGGAGTAGAGAGCCCCCATCAACCTACTTACCTCTCCACCTCTATAGGAGAAAGCATATCCCACAAGTAGTACCACCCAAACAGCAACAGTAGTAAAACACCAACCCCTATTAGTAAGCAAATCCGACACAACAAAGCTCCCCACCACAATAGAGAAGTGAGAGAGCCCAACAAAACTCTAAGGATCTAAAGCCAACCCAAAGCACCACCTCGATCGGAGCACCAACTCAAACTCCACCTCTATAGGAGAGAGCTCCCCTCTAAAAGAGAGGATGAAGTGAGAACCAAAACCACTAGTGCCCCCAATCTCCTGCACATATAGGCTCCACCTCAAAAGGAACCAACAAAAGAAGAGGGGGCTTCCCACCAAGCCTACAACATCCAACTCCACCTCAAAAGAAGCAGTCTCCACCTCAAAAGAAGCAGTCTCCACCTCCATAGGAGACCTCAACTGTAGAACCAAATAGGAAGCCGACACACCAATAAAGCAAGTTGTCACATCACCCCATGGCAGCCCAAACAACTAGTACAATAAGGAAGCTAAGGATGCACCTCAACCAAGATTCGAGGAAACAGACTTCTTCAAGCCAACAAAAAGAGCATTTGGAGCATCACAACCATTAGGATACACTTAGTAACCATAAGCATAAGTACCAAGAGCTTTTTAAAGAACATAGCAGAAAGACCAACCAAGAACAGTAGGCCCAGAACCTTTGATTTCTCATCCCCCACTAAGATCATCAGCAAACCATCAAAGACCTCAGACAAATAAGCCCAAAAAAATTCGAGCCTCATAACCTCCAAGGCCAAAAAATCAGAATTAAAGACATCCACTTCGCAAGTCATAAGACCCTCAAGCATACCCAAAAGCAGACACCAAGATTCTCACCGGGGCAGAGCTCCAACCACAAGACATTCACAAGCAGTAGAAAAACACTAGCCGCCACAAACAAGGAAGCCTCTCCAAGGCACAACAAAAGCCTCAGCATCACAAAGCCGGATCTCCTCAACCACCATAGAAACCGACCAAAAGCACCCACTAACCCCACATAGAGAGAGGAAGTGAAAACTAAAATGGGGCTCCCCCAGCAGCACCCAGACAAAAAGCTCACACCAACAATGATGAGCAAACCATCAATAGTGAACAGGGGCTCCGCCACTAAACTTAAGAGGAAGGAAAAGCAAAAGCTCACACAGAAAAGAGGACCACAGCCTCAAAGGCAGCAAAGGAGAACGCAACAACCACCATCATCCCCAAGTGGAATAGAGAAAACACAGCCAGAAGGGTCCTCACCACAAGAGCAACAACCAACTCCACACCCAAGCCAACCACCAAACGCACAGACAGAGTAGAGCCAGGGATGGGAAAAAGCCAAAAAAGAATGCCCAGCTTCAGCAACGCCACCAAAGAAACCAAGCCAATGCCCCTCACAAGAAGAAAAGGCAAAGGAGGATGACCACTTAGCCAACGCATCATCCAGAGGCAAGACAACATCTCCCAACAAGCAAAACCAGCCGGAGGCAAAGTCAACCAACTTAGTAGCAAACGGCCAAGAAACAATAGAAACAGCCCAAACAAAGCAGAGAGAGGGCCAGAGTATCCTCCCCCAACCACCTAGCAAGAAAAAATGATGTTGAAGGACACCCAAAAACCAGCAAACCAGATCATCATCCTCAGATTCAACTTCGCCACCATCATCATCTTCAGGTGAATTCAAAATTCCCTCTCCACTTCCTTTCCCGCTCGCTGCCGCTCCCATCTACAGTATAATGTTTATAATATTTAAAATTTATATTTTACTATTACAACATTATATTTAATATTTATAATTACAATATTATCTTTTCCCAATATTATATTTATAATTATAGTATTATCTTTGATAATTATAATAAGAATATTAAATAGTTAACATTTTTAATATGTATTTTGTTTATCTTCTTTTTGATGCTTTATATTTCAATGTTGCAATTTCGGGGACATGACAGTCCTCCCCGCTCAAATTTGCTTGTCCTCAAGCAAAGCCATTTTAACTAAAACCTCTCTTTAATGTCATAGACATCACTTAACCTTAAAGCAAGAACATATATATATCAAGATGAGATTTAGAAGTATATCATATATCTATATGATGTTTCATGAAGAGGTTTTTCATTTATTTGACAAGGAAACCTCAGGGATTTTAGGGCATATTACAACTACGACTAGGGAGATTGGTCGGGAAATCCGCCTTTAGATTTTGAGGGTGTAAAGGCGTTGTACTACTAGCTTTGCTCTTCCACAAACCTCTAGTTGTTTATGGTCCTTTCTTCTTTTGATTGAATGCTTTTGAGATCTCCTTCATTGTACTTGGTTTTCTTGTTTGGATTTCCTTCTGCTTCTTCCTCGGGCATTGCCTCTATATTACATATTTGGCTTCTTTCTCCACATATGTGCCCTGGTTCCCAATTTTCTTTGCATTTGTAACACAAATCTTTCCTTTTTAGGTCACTTCGGTTACAAATATGTCCCGTCTTCCATTCCCCATTCATTTGCGACATGGTTTCCTCTTTCTACCTTCCTCTTGTTTACAAATATGACCTTGTTCCCACTTTTCTTTACAATTGAAGCATAGTCCTTCCCATTGAAGCCTCTCACGTTCGTTATTAGAGAGAAAGGTGTTTTTATGCTGGTCTTTCTTGTAGGGAGGTTTTGAGTGTGCCTCTCTTGCTCTATCTCTTGAGGTTGTGTCCTCTAGTGTTAGGGCTTTATCGATTGCATCTTCCAGGGAGGTGGGTTTTAAGACACTTACCAATCCTCAGGTTGGATCTTCTAATCCTTCTACAAAAAGGTAGGTAAGTCTATCCTCATCAACCCCTAGAACCCTAACTAAAATCCTTTGAAATTCTGCTATGTAATTCTCAACCAATCCATTGTCATGTCCCCCGAAATTGTAGCATTGCAATATAAAGCATTGAAAACAAGATAAACAAAATACATATTAAAAAAAATTAACTATTTAATATTATTATTATAATTATCAAAGACAATATTATAGTGAATACCAAAATATAGATATTAAATATTATAAAAAATTATAATATATTAATGAGAAATACATAATATATATCAAAGTAAAAGATGGCCATCTAAATCACAACTATTTATAATAATCCTTAAATAAACAAATAAATTATTATATATATATAAATCTAAATATTATTATAAACAATATTATGATATAAATCTGAATATTACTATAAATAATATTATGCTAATGCAATTATCATATAAATATCTACAAATCATTAAACAGAAACTATGCATTCAAAAACAGCGATCCCTAGGAAAGATATAATAACTACTAATAAAGCAAACATGAGCAGCAATTCTTATCAACTAAGCAAACAGTCAAACACTAATAAGGATCGGTCAAAGAAGAGGACCCATAATAAGAACCGGTTCCAAGCAACGCATGAAGAATAAGACACGTCCCAAGTAAAAGACCTTTCACCGGCTATAAGAAGAGATGGATGCAAGTCCTAAAGGCATCGATAAAGAAGCATAGAAGGAAATGGAGAATAATATGGGAAAACATTGAGGAATACAATCTGCATTCAGAACAGCAGCACAGTGATATAATCTATGATTGATGTGCATTGGAATGTAGAGCCATTTAATATGTATATATTATTTAATAAGCATACAGGTATATATGCATAAATATGGATAGATTTTATAATGAATAATATGAAATGAATAAAGAATATATATCTGAATACTAATATAAGGAAAGAATAATAATATAAACATATATATATGAATCCTAATTGATATAAATAAAGAATAATTATATACATATATATATATGAAGTATATATATTCACGATTATGCAATAATAATGCTTGCAGCAATTATTGAGCCTTATAACTAATTGCGATCTTCATATAAAAATGAATAGATTAATATTTATTTATATATCAAATGTAAGGTTGAAGGAAGACGATTAAGGAATAAGGAGACATGGCAGATCAGGTGATGTACTCACTTAGCAATAATATTTTGTAAGAGACCTGCCATCTCTAACCTCTGATAACTGATGCTGATTGATGAGGGCTTGTAATTTTTTTTGTATTTTTCTCAAAGATTGCCAGGCAAGAAATATGCATGCAAGAAATTAACAATTTTTGAAGCATTACATGCAAAGATATACAACTGGGAACATAGATGAATGCTAGAAATTAAAGCTTTATTGATATTGCATAAATCATAGTTGGAAAACTCGGACTCACCGCGGACTCGGCAGCCCAAAAATATGACTCGGACTCGGGACTCGGCACGGACTCGGGAAAAGACTCGGCTAGGACTAGGCAAAAACCGTAGTTTTACAAAAAAACAAGAACAAATTAATGCATTTAGAGAACATAAGAGCCTAATTTGATTATCAAACACTCATAATTCAAAGATTACACATGTCATATGATCATCAAACACTCAATAATTGAAATTTCATCATTCATAGTCATCAAATACTCATAGTTTCAATGTATAACAGCATCATAAGTTTATAAATGTTTACATATAATCATGTCAAAAAGAGGAAAACATTAACAACCACATGTAATCTACATCTTCCTTTTTCCCCTCCCAATGGTACTCAATTTTGGAGGCCTAGAACTAGAAGGTGCCCGTGCTATAGTATCCAAACGAGGACTAGGAGATCGAGCAGGGGAAACATGATATTCAAATGTGTCTTCATCGTCCTCCATGGCATCCAATCTTGCTGCTTCTTCTTCTTCTGCTGCTGCTCTCTCTAATTCAGCAAGATCCTCATCAGTAAGGAAGACATCAGCCTCATCATTTTGTTCATCAATAGTCCATTCACCATATGGATCAATGTCATCCAAGTCGATGGACTCGTGTGAAACACCCTCCACCTTTCTAGTTCGAAGGCGAAGGTTGTACGAAACAAAAACTAAATCATTTAGGCGCTGCTGAGTCAACCTATTCCTCTTCTTTGTGTGAATGTTCTCAAATAAACTCCAATTCCGTTCACACCCAGAAGCACTGCATGGCTGTGACAAGACTCGTATGGCTAGCTTTTGAAGATTTGGTGTGCTAGCACCATAGTTCTCCCACCATAGATCTACAAAAACATGTTTAAAAAATATAAGTATTAAGAAATAAGAATAAAGTAAACAATCTATATGTAAGAATCAAGTTTCTAATTTCATTTTTTACCTGGTTGTTGTTTTCCTCTCCTTTCAATTGCTTGTTGGGAGGAAAAGAGTCTCCCCTCTGCACCCTTGTAGACCTTGAATAGATAAAAGAAAAAGTAAATCAAATATAGAAAATTCATAGATAGTCAAGGCTCAACATTGCAAATTCATAAATAAGATGTAACAAATCTCACCTCCAACTCATCAAGCACTTTATCTCTCAGCTCACGATCAGGCACCATCCTATCAATGCATATGACAAGACCTTCCATGACCTCCTCATCCGCCTTAAATGTGTCCGAGAAGTAGAACTTCGGATTCAAGAAGTAGGCAAAGGCATGAATCGGCTGGTGGAGTTGGTGTGTCCATCTCCGATCAATGATGCGCCATATGATTTCATATTTCCTTTTGTTGCCGCCATAGTAACGTGATATGGCCTCTTTGGCCCTATCCATGGCCTCATAGATGAAACCCATTGGCATGCCATCTCCATCCACCATACGAAGAACCCTCACCAAAGGTTCTGTCACCTAAAAAAATGAAAACAAATGTTAAATCATAACAAAATTAACCCCTCAAAAAATAAAAACAGCAAATAGATTATCATGTATAATTTTTTTTTGTGTGATTGCTACTTACCCCCATCAACTCCTCTCCATTTTTGATGAATGTCTCATCAAAAACTATGGCAACAATCCTCTCCCCTTCAGGTCTATTGGAAAATGAGGACTCCTTCCAAGCATCGGACACGAACATTTGCTTGAGATGACCAATGGCACCAAGAATGCTTTGCAATGTGAGGAAGTGGCTAGCAAATCGTGTCACTCCAGGTCGCACAAGGTCCTTGCCATTTGTAAATTTCCTCATCAAAGAAAGCACCCAAGTATGGTTGTAGATAAATTTTGTAACACTTTTTGCATCTTCAACCACACTTTTGACCCATGAAATCTTCCCAATGTCCTCTAGCAATAGGTCTAAGCAATGTGCAGCACATGGAGACCATGCAATTGTGGGATGCCTCTCCATAAGTAGTCTACCTGCAGCTACATATGCAGCTGCGTTGTCCGTGATGATTTGGACAACATTATCAACTCCAACCTCCTGGACCACCCCATCTAATAGATTGCATAAAGTCTCAGCATTTTTAACTTCATGGGAGGCATCTATTGATTTTAGAAACACCAATCCACCATTAGAGGCCACTAAAAAGTTAAGGAGAGTTCTATTTCGTCCATCTGTCCACCCATCAGATAAAATGCTGCAACCTTTTCTTCGCCAAAATTTCTTTTGCTCATCAACCACAAGCCGTGTATTCTTTACGGCTTCCTCTAGCAATGGCCCACTCAAATCTTTAGATGATGGGGTCTTAAACCCCTTTCCTGCAACTGTAAGGGCATTCACCAAACCTTCCCAATATGGGTTGTTTGCAACATTGAAAGGTAGATTATTGTAGTACCAAAAGTTTGCAGCAGCCATCCTAGCTTCTTGATGCTTTTCTTTATTCCAACCAGTACCTTCAAGTGAAGGTTGTGCTCCTGGAACATTACGTGGAATAAAATAATTTGGTCCTGATGAAGGACCTTGACTAGCACTAGCAGTAGAAAAGGAACCATCAGGACTCTCACCAAAAGATGAATGTGGAGCACGGAAGCTTGGACTTGCAGCACCATGGGGCATAGAGGGTGTAGATTGGGATTGGGATCCACTCATCGATGCTACTAGGGCATCCTTTGTTTTTTGTCTTTCCTCTTTTTTAAGCTCATATTCAGCAAGAAGGGCCTTCATCTCTCTAATAATCTCAAGAGTAGTATTCTTGCATCCCTCCACATTTTGCCCAGGTATTCTAGCAAGGTGGTATTTTAATCTGTTTATTCCTCCTGTCATCCATTTTTGGCATTCATTACATGTCAATTCACCTTTTTTATTTCCTGGAATTCCATACTTCCATGCAGGGTCTTTTTTTAGTCCCTTTGGATTTGAAGACGACATTGTTGTTTCAAGTTCAACATGGAAAAAAAAAATCAGCTAGGGTTTGCTAAAAAATCAGCAAATAAATGTGATTCAAAATTTCAAAGTTTCAAACATTTGCAAAAGAAAAAGAATGCAAAAACAAGCTAGAAAGTAGAAACAATAAGAATTAGGCTATTAAGGAAAATAGAAAAAAAATTGGCAGCATTTCCCCTTATTTTTCTTGATTTTTTTGATTTTGAATGCAAGAAATTGAAGAAAACAAACAAAAAGAATTGTTAGATCACTTACCTGGCTCTATTTTGATCTTTTTAGTTCGTTCTCCTTGCTTCAATCAACCCCAAATCAATTTGCAGACCTGTTTTTCACAAGTGAGTCTAAAAATGAAAAAAAAATATAAAGAAACATGGGTTTTAACTTTTAACCCATTTTAAGACTCAGCCACGCAGGAGAGTCTTGGGTCAGGACTCCCGAGTCCGACCACTCAGCCACGCAGGAGAGTCTTGGGTCAGGACTCCCGAGTCCAACCTCAGGACTCGGCCGAGTCCTGAGGTTGGACTCGAGAGTCCCGACCCAGGACTCTCCTGGACTCAACTCCCGAGTCCATGGCGAGTCGACTCGGCCAGGGTCGGGACTCCCGAGTCCGCGGCGAGTACGCAGAGTCCGCAAACTATGGCATAAATTTCTGAAAGCTTTACAACGAAAGATACCCGGAAACAATCTTTTGTTGTTGTAAGATGAAGAAACCCTTATTCTCCTGTAAATCCGATGAAGCACAAACTTGACCTTTGGATGAAGCCAACAGTTAAGCACCTTTAGCTGATAGTTTCACAACCTCAGAATGCTATTGCAATGAAGCAGCTACGCTCACCAATGCCAATACGCAGAAACCCTAGGTTTCCGACCTCAAGAGCCAAGCTCTCCAAAAGCATGAGTCCAGTATGTAAAATGATCCAATGATGCCTTCATTTACTTTTCAATGGCATATATATACTTCTCCAATTAGGTCGATCCCTTCTAGAAGTCTCTTTTAAATCATTTAAAATGATATTTTAATATTTGCCTTTCACTTTAATAAATGGGCACTCATTAAATAATAATATCATTAATTGCACGTTAAGTCACTTAATGAAGGGTCATGGCCCCATTGAATATAAAGTGACTTTAATAACTTTATAATAAGCCTTTATATTATTTTATTGTCATTAAAATGACTTTAATGATAATAACTCCATGAATACCCATTAACTGGCCAAACCAACTGAACAAGGAGATCGACACTGCATCCTCAACCCTCACAAGTGCCTTGCTATAAATAGCAGTACTGAACTCCACAGACCCAATGATCTACTATAAATAGTAAGTGTGTATAGTTGAGGCCAAAAACATCAAATGAAAGCCCAACCTGAACCAAGCTCTGCTCTGACGAAGAAGGCAACCCAACATCTGCCAAACAGGACCCTCTGAACAACTCCATTAGCCTACGAGGGTCAAATAATAGGCTAATCCCTCGAACTTTGATGCTCACGAAAATGGGGACAGTACATATTTAGCATATTTTGAATATAAGAAACAGATATTGCTAATCTGATTATTGGTGTAATGCTTTCTTTAGTATTATTATGATGATAATGATGTTGATATTGACTTAAAGAATCGGTAATAAATGCAAATGTATTTGATTGCTAAAAGATTGTCTTCATGAGTGTTTGCAACTTTTTGGGAGGAAGGGTGTGAGGGAAGTGGTGCCTAAAATCCCCACTCAAGTCCACCCCCAGAACCCAAGGTAGGGATGGGCCCTGGAGGGGTGGAAATTCCACTCATAGTCCACCCAGTCCCAAGGCATGGGTGGGCCATGGAGGGATGGGGGTCCCACTTAAGCATTCGTCGAGGCCATGGAGTGGCGGTAGGCCTAGACCACTTATACACTCCCCCGATTGTCCCCAATAGGTTAAGTGTCTTTCGAGGTGATGACATGGGTGGAGAATGCAGTTACTAAGTCGTCGAGAAGAGAAGATTGTGGTACACAGTCTCTTGGGCTTGGCCAAGGACTTCAAGGTGGATCCACCCATGCCACTCCTCATATGTCTTCTTAATTGCATGTATGATTATGTTTATATTTTGGATATCTAGATATTATTGCTCACAAATATATGTGTATGTGGAAATGTATTAAATTGGTGAATGCAGATTTCAATCCAAAGTCACTTCATTAAAGAAAAAATTTACTAGAAAAAAAGGAACCTAAACCTAAGCAACGAGCGAAATCTAGGGCAAAGCAGGACAAGGGACATTACATCCATGTTGTTTAAGTTGAGTTAATTCTTTGAAGTCTTTTTGAGGGTGCCTTTTGTCAAAGCGTTTTATAAGTTTCTGTGTGAATTCATCATAGGATGTTACGTTTTGGTGCCCTTGAGTGTGGATACCGTGGCGCCACCATTCATGGGCCAATCCTTCTAAATGTACAATGGCAAATTGAACGGCATCTTCTTCTTTCATAGGGCTAAGGGTTAAGTAAACATTTAATTTTTGTATCCATACATGTGCTGTGATTTTATTTGATCCATCAAAATTTGGAAGTGACAATTTTCCCACTTTGTGTTGTAAATTTTTGTTAGTTTGGTTCATTGCACTCTTGTGTTATCTTCTAGTCCTAGCCTCACAATATTCAATAAAGGGGATACTCCTCTTAACCTCTAGGTCAAGTCTTGTATATTCATCAGCAATATGTCCCCAGTCTAGTTCTCGTGCCTCTACTTCCTCATTCTCCCTTAGGGATCCCTCCCTAGTTAGGAAGGGTGGTCGAGTTATCCTAGAGGTAGATCTTGAGGGGTTATTATTTTTGGATTGGCCCGGGGTGGTTTCCCTCCTATGTTCTTCATGAGGTCTAAGAGTATCCATGGTGCTGTTCATGTTTTGTATTGCTTGGAGTAATCCAGGACTTGTTCTCTCATTTTGTTCAATAAGGGCTTGGGTTTCCTATCATTATTTTCCATGAAATCCCTAAGTTCATCTCTCAATTGGTCACCCATGATATCGTTTTAAGCACTGTTATTCCTAGAGTGTCTTCTTTGGTAAGTTTGCATTAATTGACCTTTCACAAGATGGCAGGATTATGCTCTAATACCACTTGTAATGTCCCCTTTTGGGATTGCCCTAAATATTATCCTAGAATCACATGCTTGATGTAGTTAGGGCTATAACTTACCACTTAATGCTTTAAACAAGATAAATCTTGGCTTTAGGCCCTACAATCATGTTAGATAATATTGAAAATATAATTCATGTGATCAAAACATAATAAATGTCTTATCAATTTAAGATACATAACTATTCCAAGACTATGCATAGTGGAAGCTTTAATCATAACAAGACTTGGATGAGAAGCGGGATAAGTCCGCCTAAAACTATCCATCAAAGCCCAAGAGCACGAGCGTCCGACCAAGACTACCCACCCCTTGGCCCTCATGAGGTGCACTTAGACAACCCTCATGGGGTGGACTACCCGATGGACATCTTGTATCTGCATTCCCTATCCTTACTATCTTATCCATCCTCCTTATGATTGAGACTCCTTGGACCCATCCTAACAATCAATCATAGTTTGGCTTGATAGGAAAGTCTTGAAAGGGTTGCCTGTAAACTACTCAACCCATCTAAGCCCAAGCGCACGAGCATCCGACCAAGACTATCCACCTCCTGGCCCCAAGTAGCAGGAACGTCTGACCAAGACTATTCCACCCTTGGAGTGGCATACTTAGCATGGGAGGCCCATAAACAACATCCTCCTAACTCACCTCCTTCAACCTTATATTTGATTGATCATAGGATGAGGACAAGTCATAAATAAATATTCTTTATAAACATATACATATTACTATTTCTAGTATATATATTCTATATAAACATATACATATTACTATTTCTAGTTGGTTCCAATTTACAATGATTACTTTGGCATAAATATATATATATATATATATTTCCAATAACATTTTAGCAATAATATCATTATTGCCTCATCATTTAAATCCCTATTTATTCATTCAATATCTACTTTACTAATGCATCCAACTTATTATTGTTTTATTTCCTAAAGCATTGGCTAAGTACCTTTTTCCAAACCTTAACATTCATTTAAACTGATTACTTGAAATTATATTATACTTACCTGATCCCTGCCGATCTGCAGAGCTTCCCTTTATTACCTTCCAGCCACGCTAATGTAGAAGACTCTCCTCTTTCAGCCAGCGATCATATATAATAAAGACCTATTCTCTTTTTCTATATCAGCCACGATCCTGTATCTATCTTCCCCCTCTATTCGATGATTCTCCTCTTTGAGATGGATCTCCTTTTATATCCTTATCTCAAGATGAAAGGACACATCTCTTTAGACTAAATATGTCCGTTGACCCTTCAACTCAGACTTTGTTTAATTCTAATCGCACTGCCTTAGAGTCCAGTTTATCCACTCAAACTAATCGCTGATTCTAAGGTATAGTAATCGCCGTCTTTGAATGCATCGTGTCCTTTGATAGTTGTTGTTTTATGGTTTGTTTGGGAATCGATGCCTAACCATTTGTAAATGATATGAACATAAGAAGGGTCGGGTGTTTAGTGATTTGTAGATATTAATGTATTCCATATGATAATCATATTATCATAATATTATTTGTTTAATGATTTGTAAATATTAGTTTATTCCATATGATAGTTGTGATTTAGATGACCATCTTGTATATTGATATATATTATGTATTTGATTTCCCATTAATATAGTATAATGTTTATAATATTTAATATTTATATTTTAGTATTACAACATTATATTTAATATTTATAATTACAATATAATCTTTTCCCAATATTATATTTATAATTATAATATTATCTTTGACAATTATAATACAAATATTAAATAGTTAGCGTTTTTAATATGTATTTTGTTTATCTTGTTTTTGATGCTTTATATTTCAATGTTACAATTTCGGGGACATAACAGTGGGTATGAGAATTTATCGCATGTCAGGGATATATTTGACTGAAGCTGTCGACCATCATAAATCGAGCATCTGGAAATCACCGTGCAAGGCATTACACATTAATTCATCTTAAAACAAGAATGCATCAGATTTCACAAACTCACGGCTAGCATAGAACTATTTGCTCTTTCCACGCCACCAACAATGATGCCCAGCTGATATGAGGTTTGGCATCCACTTAACACCTAAGGGTTTGAATCTATCCCAAGGTGCATCGCTCAGCACACAAAGTCATCAACCAACAATTAAAAAACCACAAGTTGCACTTGCACATCCAGCTGATAAGAAGTCACAATGAAGCTGGTATACCATTGCTGCAAAGTTGATACATGCTCAGCAGATAAAATACCATGTCCACCCATATATTTTCATGCCTTCATATGGATCGATTCAATGTTCACAACAATTTCACCAAACACGATAAGCTAATGCCGGACCTTTGACATCAATGACAAAATATTCAACATAAACATCCTCTTAGAAACCTTTGAAAGCAATGAAATTCATTAATTTTATCAATTTTTTATGTATTTTGGTTTTTGGTGGGACTTCAAATCCAGGATGATGCAACGATCGACGATTGGAAACGCAGGAGGATGCAAGTTTTTAGGCTTTGGGACAAAATCGTATTGGGTCTCGAAGTCCTGCAAGGAAATTACTTAACAAGTGGCGAGAGTCGGGACACCGGAGTGAATTTGGACATGGGAAACCAATGCCAAAGTTTTGTCGGGGCTATGAAGTCTTGTGGGAACTTCGAAGAAACTAAGGGTGTTCGAACATATGGCAAAGGTCCCATCAAGACCCGAAGTCTCGAAGAGACACTACTAAGGAGGCATTTCAATGCTGGAAAGCAGGGATCGGAATTTCAAGCGGATGTAAGATATTGGGATATAATCCTAATAGTCCCTCCAAGCTCTGATGTTCCGCGAGTTCTTTGAGAGGACAAAAGATGGATCGAGGACGGAATTTAGGAAAAGTTTTGGTCACCGAACATTGATCCTTAATTCCTTCTGAGATCCAGGATCCCAAAAGGAACTATTTTTCTCACTTTTTAGGTTCAGATCGCTTAAGCAAATTTCGAGGGTCGAGACGAAGAGAAGACATTGAAACTTGACATTTTGGTCTGAGAGTCCTTTTGGAACCGAAACTATTTTGAGGGCTTCAAACTAAACTTTCAAGACTCCAACTTGATTTTACATGGACAAGTTCTGGAGCTTAGGGGTTTGAAAAACTTTGGATTTGGGCATTCTAAGAAAAAAGTCCCTGCAAGACCCAGGGTCCCGATTGGGAGAAACAGTTGTGTTTAAAAACTTGGGGCAATTTTGAATTTTGAGGGCTGAACGGAAGAACTTGGAATCAATCCAATTATTAACCTAAACCTAAAACCCTTATCCTGAAACATGAACCCTACCCTACGAACAACACACAAAGAACAACTAAAAGGTAAACGAACCAAAGAAGCACGAGGAAAACAAGAAAGCATAAAACAAAGAAAAACAAAGGACAACAAAGGAAACAAAACCAACCTGGAAAACATGTGCAGGCTCGAGGAGAATTAAGGAGAAGACTCGACAAAACCCACTCCCAGCTACCAAGCAATTCCTTCAAATTTTAACTCCTTCAAATAACCTTTTCCTTTAGTTGGATTCGATCAATAGCTACTTTGCAAAAGAAAACTCCAATTTGGGATGCATAATGATGAAATTCGAGCCAAGATAAATTAAATACCTTTTCCATTAAATTAAAAACATTGTCATAAATGCAGTAGGTGCGGGAGTGGGGATTCAAGGAGAACTTGGACTTTAGGACCTGATCCACAAATCGTTCTTGGACCTATGGACCCACCAAGACACAACACTGAAACAATGAAAGGGGTCAAGAACAATGGAAGACCCGAGATCCCAGGGAAAAAGAAAACCCTAGAACCAAACACAAAAGAACCAAAACACGAAGGAAGAAACCCCAAAAATGAAGATAGAAAATGAAAGAGAATGAAGGAAAGAGGAAAAAGAACAAAACACAACAAACGAACCGAAAACGAAGAAGGAAAAGAAAGGGTCCCCATCTTTACTAGGCAAAAATATGGGGAGTGTATGCAAGGCATAACAATACTCTATTTTTCTAGAAGCTACTTCAACTAGACAGCTCTCTAAGCATTTGGCTCACCTAAAAACCTTCAACAATCATGTATGATGCGTACTTTGTTTCTTGTACCCAGGAGTTTTGAGTCCAAGGTAAGTTCCTACGAATCTACGTATCGTGTCTTTTCCTTAAGAAACCATAATTTGTTGTCCATTTCAATAGGGTTTCAATCCGAAAGTAGCAGCCATATTCCATCTTGGTAAGGAAAGTTGGCTTTATAACTGTTTTTTGTGTATGATTGTGCATGAATTTGACCAGATAATCTCTGGAGATTGGATTAGGTTTATGTGATAGTAGATACCATTGTCTGGAAATAAGGAAACCAAATGCCCATGTCCTTCTCTACAAGACATGTCTAGTTACTATCAGAGGTACAACTTCCTGCAGTTTCAGATAAAGGTTACAGTCGCATGCTTGATGATAGGAAAGAGAGGTAGATCGTAAGTGGGCTCAGAACTCTTAACTTTTTTTGACTCAATATTAATATTGATCCTGGAAAATAAGATCTTTCAATTTCTCCAACACCAATTTAGAAAAATGGAATCCCACTTGTGTTGTCTCTCTTAATTCGATTACATGAGAGAAAGTCAAAATCAAGCAACCAATTACCTGGCCAATGCAAGCACCACTATACAACTATTACAGAGAGAGTATGAAGTTGTAATGCTAGCTGACTGCCAAAAGATAGCCCAAAATAAGCTTGTATACAGCATTTGATTCATAAATTCCAAGAATCTAATCCTTGGCATGCAAAGTGTCACAAAAGCAAAGTCATTTTTGAAAACAGCTCAGATGGGGGCATTCCAAAACTAAGCCTGAAAATGCAAAAAGTGAAAGAATTAGTTCTCCAGTTATGTGTATATGAGCATTCCAAAACTCAACCCAAACACACCAAATATGGAACTACAATGAGGCTAGACACATTTGTGTATAAGAAATGGCATCAAAGATTCACATCTCAGGCAGACATTTTTTACAATAGCACATTACAATGAATAATAAAACAAGTCTGAGATTGAATGAGTCATAAAATAAGAGTGCTCAAATCTGAGGCTTGCCAAAATTTAACATTGATAATCTTATATGAAAAGCTACAAGAAAAATTCTCTGTTTAATAAGCATTGTTAAGAAACATACATTAGGTGCACCTGGCAACACTTTTTTAATAGCACGCTTGCACTCAATCAGTTCTTCCATGAGAGTATAATCAGTGTGAAGGCCTGTAAAATGAAATAGAATTATGAAGTAACTATAATCAACAAGAAAGAAATCATAGTTCACCAACCCAAAAATTAAGAGAGTCAAATATTTTTATAAAAACTGTAATGCATACAACTTACGGCCAGAGGTATCACAGAGAACCACATCAAAGCTTTCCTCCATTGCCTTGCGTACAGCCTGAGACAAGACTAAAGTAGAACAAATTTCCAAGTAAAGATTATAAGAATTCCTTGATTGACAAGAAAGGCCACCTCACTATTGACTTCAACAAATGCTAAGAGGTTGCACTTCATTGAGGGAGAACAAAAGTTTTTGCAAAGAGCTTATATTGATTCATGATTACCTGCAGTAGGTTTAACATTTTCTCCTTCAATTATGACGATCTCAGAATTGGTCCTTTTTGCCCAAACTTCTAGTTGATCCCTGGCTGCAGCTCGAAATGTATCACCTGCTGCCATTAGGACCTTATCATACAGAGGAAAAATTTGGTATCATTACACTTACAAACAGAAACCAGCAACATGTATTGAAAGAGATGTTATCTAGAGAAACCTTGATATATATTTTACTTTCAAAATAAATTGTTAACAGTTGAAGAAAAGCTATTGATAACTACCACTTACTGGGAAAACACTTCTATAAGTTGCTTATGTGCTCAAGACAAGGTGAAGTAGATGCAAAAGCATGATAGAGTGTAATGTTAGATAAGTAGTACTGTAGTGAGATATAACTTAAGTAAAACACCATATAGGTTATCGAACTAAAATAAAATAGCACATAAGGATGAGTGAAACATCTCACACGATATGTCTAAAAATTGTGACAGGCATCTTTAATGCTTGCAAGAAAAAGGCCAATCAACAAATCATCAATATACCAGGTGACAACCTTGGGTTTCAATGAATATGAAATGGATCAAGCATAAGATTTGAAATCAGAAATGCTGAAGATACAGTGGATGCCTTTGCTCACCTGCAACTTCTGCTCCCTAGTAAATGTTAAAACAAAATTCCTAGAAATCTGGAACTTGGGAAAAATTTAATCCGTTCTTCTATTTGAGTTACAACATTAGGCATATTTAACTGGAAATTAGTATTACATAAGAAAAAAATTAATTATTTTTTTTAAAACTGCTAAATTCTGGATACGATTATTAAGTTGTGAAAAAAGGAGTTTGGTTTGCAATTAGCTAAAATAGCATCGTGCAAAACAAACCTCTCATTGGCTACCAAGTAACTAAACCTCAAAGAGGAAGAAAATTCTTCTATAATTTGTCCTAAATCAAGTTTTGGAGGAAGAGATAGCACCTTTTTTCCTTCATTTTGGAGTTTGTAGGCCAATTTCCCTGTATGTACAAGGGATGAAAGAAACATGACAAACAAATATCAAAAAATACTTTAAAATTTATTAATGATGTGTATTAAAAACCAATCTCCACAGAAATATATAAATTGCATTGATCCTACAAGCTGAAATTCTATAAAAAATATGTATGTTGAATTTAAATGTAATCACCAATAGATGTCGTTTTTCCTCCTCCATTGACACCAACAACCAGGACCACAGCTGGTTTTCTGCAAAGGGAACAAAAAATAAGCTTCCCCAAAAAATAATATGCACAAGATGTAGAGCACCAGTATAAATATGAGCTTTTAGAGAATTGTGAAAATATACTTAAAGCCAAGTTGAAGCTCTGTATTCTGTACTCTTTGTTTCAGTAAATCAATCACCTTTTTCTTCAGTGCAACCTGCAAACACCGATGATAAGCCAGATCAAACTATCTATCATGTCAATAATCAGTATAATCACTATCAAGTATCGTGCTATATAGTTGATAAAATAATGTCTCAATTCAAAACTTTTTGCTGAAAGGAAAGACAGTATTTTTACAAGATATTCTGTTATGCAACTACAAAGAAATTATATTAATGTCCATGATTGACCAAAAGGTCAATGGAGCTCATACGTAAATCCAGGTAAAAAATAATAGAACAGATGTTTGGTCTAGTTTTTCTATTTATATTACCTTTATCTCTTGTCCTGATTTCAAATTTCCATCAAAGATTTCTTTGCGTAGATTATCAACAATCTTCATAGCTGTTTTAGGACCAAAGTCTGAGACAAGCAAAGCCTGAAAAAGATTATAGAATAGTATTGAGGTATGGAATGCATCATAAACTTGATATAGCATATAAAATCAAAATTTCTATTTCAAGTACAAGAACTATTTGTTTTCCTTAAAACTCTTTTTCATTGTCAATGCAACTTGCAAACATATTCAGCAAAATGAGGAGCACCGGTCTACTAGACAGGCAAAATTACAGTGTACCTTGGGGAATGCAAGAAACGTGGATGCCCCAAGGATGATAGGATGAGAATCAAATTCCCGCTATTGTCCCAACCCCAACAAGGGCATCCCCAGGACATCCTCACAAACCAAGGCAACTCCTTTTGGCGCCTAAGATGGCCAAGGGAAATGTCCAGATGTCCCTTGACTATCCCAAGGCATCTAGGGATCCCCAATATTGAAAAAGAACAGTATAAAAAATATCTTACCCTAAACCAAACCTAAAAGTGGGGCCCACCAAGGCCCCCAATCTCAATCATTCATGAAGTTTTTTTATCTTTTTGTAAATTTCCATAAAACTAAATATGAAATAATCCTACATGGAATTGCAACTCCTATGTATCTTCTATTTCTACATCTCGTGCAACTTGAAGTGAGAATAATTGAAGGAAAATCCTTCTTTGTAGCAACTAGTGATTGTTTTTAATTTTTAGTTTGAAATGGGCTAATCAAATAATGTCTTAGGAATCTTAGATAACCAAAGAAGGATTGAAAATTCTGTGTATCCTATGCTTTTGTGCCTCACACAAGCTGAAGTAAGAAAAACAGAAGCAAAATCCTTGTGTTTGTAGCAACTAGTGATTGTTTTTATATTGCAGTAGCAATGGAGACAATCAAATAATGTATGAAGAGTCTTAGATAACTCAAAGAAGTATTACAACTTCTGTGTATCCCCTTCTATTGCACTCATGACCTAAGTAAGAAAAGCAGAAAGAAATTCCTTGTGTAGAACTAAAAATTGAGTCTTGAGTCATTATTTTATGTCATTAATTGCAATGCCAATGAGTTTGTTTGGCCTAAGTGACAATGAGGAGTTTAACATGTCGGGGAATCTCGTAATTCCTGGTGAAATGGGGGAGGGAGAAAGGCAGCCAAAGGGAGCACTCAAAGTGGTAGTTAAGTTGGGAGTGTTAGAAATTGCATTTCAAGTTGTTGGAAATGAATGCCAAGGGTCCAATCCATTCAATAAGATGGCCCTTTTACAACAATGTCAACAAGAATATTAATTTTGGGGGGAACTTGCCTATAGAAATGTCTTTTTTTCTCCATTGGATTACACCCCAAAATTAAAATTTTTGTTACTCTTAGACATTTTGAAGAAATGAGTAAAAGTCTTGTTAAATCAGTCAAAAAGGTCAAAATTTGGGAGTGCATGTCTTGCATGAGGGGTTAAAACACAAAATTTTCAAAATCTGACAATCTGGGTTTGCTCAGAGCAGCTTAATCTACAAAACCCAGATCTTAGTTTTTCATCCCTACTTTTTAGGAAAACTGCTATTTTTAGAAATTTTCTAAAAATAGTAACTTTTTGTGGGTTTTTCTGTGTTTCTTTAGAAACGGATACTAGCAAAACTTTCTAAAAATAGAAAGTTGGTCCGTTAGGGTCCAAACTGATTTTGATTGGCTCAAAATACGTCCATATCAGGCTCATGCAGTTAGAATCTCAAAATAATCAGTTTTTCCCTAGTGGGTCTATTTTGCTTTTTCAAAAGCATAACAGGAGCTCCGAGGTCATCAATGGAAGTCAGTCGGCTGTCAAGCGTCAGATTCAACATTCAAAGCATTCAACAAAAGGCGAGTTGGTGAGCAAACACGAAGAACAGAGAAGAAGGTTAAAATTGTGAAAATTTTCTAATACTGGTTGACTTGGGCACCCCAGGTGAGAATAGGCGTCCATCTTTTTAGGGCACTAAAAGTTGAAATTAGGGTTTACGCTTCCAATCAAAGTTGCTCAGTTCTCTGCCAGCTCCGCAACGAATCCAGCAGTGTAGTCATCAGATTATCCAGTCATCCGGGATTCGAGGCTGAACAGGGAGGATTCACACAGAAATCAAAATGAAGAACATATAAATTATCAAAAATTTACTAAGTCTGGGAACTTTGGGCGCCCCTGGTGAAGAAGGGCGCCCAGCTTTTTGAAGCACCTAACTCAACAGTTAGGGTTTGAGAATATGCTCGATCTCTTCAGTATTCAGCCAGCTTCGCAATGCCTGTCTCCAACAAATCATCCGACTATTCAATCTTCAGCAAATTCAGATCAAAGAGGAACATACAAAATGAAAGTTTCAAACTTGAAGATGAAAATCAGATAAAAATGGCTAAGTCTAGAAGGTTTGGGCGTCCCTGGAGAGAAGAGGCGCCCAAGATTTCAAGGGGCAAAACAGAGGAATTTGCAGATGTGGCTCTAACATGATCTCTTCACAGTTGATCCAACTCTCCAATGAGATATTCAGCGCGTCAATCGGAGTTTGCAGTCGCCAGATACGAGAAGTTGAACATAAGGTGAAACAAGAGTGAAATTTCAGAATTCAGAATCAAACGAGAGAAAGTGGAAAATAAACTAAGTATGGTGAACTTGGGCGCCCCCAGCCAAGAAGGGCGCCCAAGCTTTTGAAGCTTCAAAACTCGTTGTTTGACAAAGTAACTCCCAGAAGACCCTTACCAATATCTCCTCAGCTTCGCAACGAACATAACCGTCAGTCAATCCGATGCCCGGATCACCAGATTCGACAAGATCATCTGTAGAAGAGGAGTTAATGAAGAAATTGAAGATCATGAAAAATGACTAACTCTAGACAAAATGCGCACCCCTGGAGAAGAAAGGCTCCCATGAATTCGAAGGTCGAGATGAAGATTTTAGCCAGAGACGCCTCCAGAACAATCTTCTCAGAATCAATCAGGCTCCGCGATGAATCCTTCAGCTCGCTCATCAGATAAGTTTGCAAGCCGGAAATCGAAGGCGAAGTAGGGGGTCAAAATGGTGAAAAGATGAAAATATTAAAAAAATGACTAACACTGCTTTAAGTGGGCGCCCCTAGCCAAGAAGGGCGCCCAACTTCTCATGCCTTAGTGAAATTTCCAAGATTTTCAAATTTTCAAAATTGCAAAGAGAAAGAAGGCGTCCAAGTTCAATGATCAGAGATTTTTAGGGTTTTGAAAATAAAAACAAAAGAAAGCAAACCTAATTCAAGCCCTAAGTCTATTTAACACCTCTCTTCAATGTAATTTTCATTGCAGGTAGCATCCAAAGGAGAAAGTTGGAGCAGCAAGTTTGAAGAAATTTTTCAAGATTCGAGAGCTCAGTTTGCTAGTTATTCATCAAATTTTTCAGACCAGCAACATAAACCCTTGCTTTTTCATGCTTTTTCATCCAGAAGATCAATTTTTTCAAGGAGAAGGCCAAAGTTTTCAAATTTTCAGCCATCTGGGTCTAATCACCTCATTCTTCTAAAGAAAATTTTCAAGAACTTCATCAAGTTGCAGCAGCTGCTTTTTATTTGCATGTTAGTGAAATCCTCAGTGCATTCAGTTTTCAATCATCTGGGTCCTCTCAAATCAGTCTTCTGAAGAAAACCCATATCACAGCTTTTTTCAAGAAAGTTTCAAATCCTAGGGTTGGCTACTTTTTTGATCAGCCATCAGTGTTTTGCAAATCTAATCAATTGGGTTCATTTCTAATCATATTCTGAACAAAACCCAGGTGCCAGCTTTTTTCGTGAAAAATTGAAGAAATTAGGGTTTGCTGCTTTTTTAGGCAAAATTCAAAAAATTTGAAAACGGACGATATGGGTTGTCTTGCAACGAAATTATGAGCAAAACCCATATCTCAGAAAAAATTTCAAAAAATTTGTCCGTTGGAGCAAGAAAATCAGCGTTCTAAAAATAGTAAGTTGCTCAAAACTTGTCTGAACATAGGCGAGTTTACAGTCATTCTTCAAGATTTCTGAAATGGAGTACACTCCCAATGTTTTCAAGACCGAATCAGCTCTCTCTCATGATTTTATCAAAACAGCTGAGACAGACTTGCATCATATCAAGCCGGTGTTTGATTTACACGCTTGGGAGAGCGCAGGCAACACCTCAATCAGAAACCTGGGACATTCTAGACTCCTCGCAGCAGCATCTATCCCTATATCAGTTCAGAGTCTTGAGTTCGTAATCGCTTGCGTCAAGCATTACAACCCGGCTACAAGGGAGTTTCAGTCAATTGATGGCAGGTTGATTTGCAGTCTGAAGCTTGATATGATCGAGAAGTGTTTTTCCATTCCCCCATGGCCTGAAAGTGTTACTATCTCAAAGGGTGAATGTGAGAGGATATGGGAGATGCATAAGAAAAAATACAACAAGAAGATTGTACTGAAGTGAGTGAAAGAAAAACATAAGACTCTGCCAAGTCACACTTCCATGATGTCAGCAAGGTTTGAGAAAGCGGCCAATGAGGTTGAATATTTCCTTAGGTCAGTTGCAGATGGTGAAGATATTCTAGAAAAGCGGTGTTTTGCTATTGATGGCATAGATGCACCGAACCAGGACACAATTTCTAATTTTCTAGCGGATATAATCGAGCTTTAAAGCAGCTTTCTTCCCGCTTTCTTTCTATTCTTGAAATAATTCTTATCCATTCTTTGAGAAGAGAAAGAAGATAAATGTAATAGTTGGCGTTTCCCGCTTTTTCTGCTTTCTTAGGTGTTAGATGTTATCTTCTTTCTAGATTTAGAAATAAAGCTTGCTTGTTGAGCAAGCCCTAGATTGTCAAAGCAAGGAGATTTTAGGGTTCCCTACTCCTCTGCTTGCCTATAAATAAGAGTCTTTGCTCATTAGTTTATTTAACGGTTATTGTGATAGCAAATTGCGAGCCTGTATTGCAGCAAGTTGTTATTCAGTTTCAGTTCACTTTGTTTGAACCATGCTAGTGATAACAAAACGTTGAGCCTATTGTGCCTTCTATTTGTTACTCAAGTGTTGTTCAATTGTTTTATGATAGCCAATTGTTGAGTCTCTTTTAGCCAACAAGAAGTTATTGTAATTGTTGTCTGTATTGTGTAAGAACAAGATTGCAAGCCTCTTTAACTGCAATTTCTTGTTTCAGGCATGTTAGAAGTAAGTTTTGTTCCAGAAGTTTGAGTAATAAAATCATGAGCCTCCTTTGCCTTGATATAACATCTCAGATTTCCGTTATTTGTGTACTACTTTTATGATCTTGATTTCAACTTACATTGAAGTGTGTAGATGTTTGTTGAGAAAGAGTTTATTGAAGTATTTTGTCAGAAATCAACCTTGTTCATTTCTAGTTTTTCTTGCTTTACTTATTACTTGAGAAGTTAGAAACGTCTTTAGTTTAAGTTAGTCGTAGTTGAAATTCTTAAAACAGAAAATCTCAGCTGCGGCGTTTGTGTTTAATAAACCTTGTGCTCTAAGCTGATCAAAAAGATAGGCAACTTGGTTCTTAGTTTACTTTCTTTCAACACCATCAGCAAGAGGGAGCTTCCCCTCCTAATTTGAAGAGCAGTTGTATTGTGCATAGCTGTCCGTTTCAAATACGCATTCCAGAGGTGCGAATTTAAATGCCAACAGGATACTATGGCAGCATTACAAGAGTGGATGCACAACTCATACATATCATTGGTTAAGGACTGATGATATCCACTCAGCTCTCACTTGGAAAAAGGATTGAGATAATAAAATTGTATAATGGTGACATCTCTACACCCTTTTTTACCTCAGTACTAACACCACCTTCTAAGAATGCTAGTACTCACATGTGTAGGTTCTTATTTTTGCATTGAGTGTAGTAGAGCCTAAGGGGAAAACATGAAACCGTAGTTTACATACTCGAATCAGAGAGTACTCGGCAAGCCCAAAATTTTTGACTCGGCAAATACTTGGCAACTTAAAAAGTAGCAAAATTTTTTATAAAAACACTTTTTTTTGCAAAATTCAATTACAAAATGCATCGGGGTTGGGGCCCTAGCTCGGTTGGCTAAATCTTTCCTATTGCAGGAGGTTGGTCACGAGGTTTAGTCTCCCCCACCCCCGTGGTACCGGAGGGCGTGTCGCGCCAGCGCCGCCGGTCACGTTAAAAAGTTTACCAGGCACACTGCAGTTTATATGGGGTCGTGCTACCCGATTCCTGCAGTCTAAAAAAAAATTACAAAATGCATCAAATGAGTCTAAAAGCCATGAGGGAGTGTTTTATATTAAATTTCATTGTTCAATACATATGGATTACAAAATGGCATCATTATACGAAGCCGCATAGTGAAACTACTAATAACTATAATGAATTTATGATGATTGTATTTGAAAATCATCATCATAAATTTCATATGTAGGCAATTACAATTAATTATATAAATATATATATAATATATTAATTATATGTTGTATCATATTTATATATTAATTATTTGCATTATATAAAAAATATAATAATTATTAACTATTAATTATAATAATTTTATATATGTATTTAATAGTTTTGTTAAAGAATATAATATATAATAATAATAAGTAGTATAATTATATTATTTATAATTTATTTTTTATTATATAAAAATTTAAAATATACATTATATATTAATTATGCTAATATATACTTAACTACTGATGCCGTAATGTTAAAACCTAAATGTGCTCATTTGTATTATATAAAAAATGTAATAATTATTAACTATTAATTATAATAATTTTATGGGGCAGGGGGCCTAGCTCGATTGGCTAAAGCTCTTGTTGCAGGCAAGAGGTCACAAGGTCTAGTCTCCCCCCAAACCCGTGGTACCAAAGGGCGTGTCGCGCCAGCGCCACCGGTCACGTGAAAAAAGTTTACCAGGCGCATTGCAATTTATAGGGGGACGAATACCCGACCGATTCCTGCAATCTAAAAAAAAAAAATTATAATAATTTTATATACGTATTTAATAGTTTTGTTAAATAATATAATATATAATAATAATTAGTATAATTATATTATTTATAATTTATTTTTTATTATATAAAATATACATTATATATTAATTATGCTAATATACACTTGACTAATGTTAAAACCTAAATGTGCTCATTATTAGGATCTTGGCCGTAATTTTCATTTTAATAAACATACTCTAAAACCCTCGTTGAAACATTACTTTCAGGCTGTAGCTCGCCAAATTGGAGAAGTGAAAGGTCAATACCAGTGAGGAAGAGTTTGGAAGAGTGGAAACCAATAGCGGCGAGGAAAGTAGCAATAAAGGGTGAAAAACAGTCGAAAAAATGGCAAAAAATGATGAACGGCTGAGATTCATTTAAAAACCCTGAAATTTTCGCACGAAAATGCAAAAAAAATGTAGGTAAAATCGCAGGTGTGATAATATGCAAAATCGAGGGTTAAAGTAGAACAAACGCAGTAAAAAACGCATAAAAAGACTGAAATTTCTGCACAAAAATGTAGGAGAAAATTGCGGTAAATATTTGTGCAATTAACCCATGATTATTCGCCATTTTTTCTGGCGATTAATCGGAAAAAAATCGGCGATTAAAATTGCTACAATGATCCACGAGTAAAGGTAGAAATTACTCGTTTTCTCATATTTCTGGCAATTAATCAGCCACTCAGCAATTATGTAAACTATGCATGAAACCATGGGTTTAGCTCCAAACCTCATGATAGACATATTTAATGTACAAAACAAAGATGAGACGAATGATGTCATTGGAAAATTCTTCTTTGCCAATGACATTCGATTCTATGTTTGTTGGCTTTCTTTATTTTAAGGAAGCCATGTCCAACATTGCATGCACAAGGCCTTCGTCTATGGCACCAAGGGAGACAATACTAAGGACTACAATCTTGGATAACAACTATCTCAAGAAAAATGTACTAATTGAGGGAATGAAGACCACATGGGTCTCACATAGGTGCAACATTATCATGGATGGGTGGATGGACATTAAACACCATCCACTTACCAATATCATGATCACATGTAAGCAAGGAGGGGCCTTACTTCCTTAGGGCAATAGATTATTCAAGAAACTGCAAGGATGCAAAGTTCTAATTTCAGATCCTTAAAGATGCCATTGAGGAGATTGGCCTAAACAATGTGGTCAAGTCGTGAAACATACGACAAATGTATGCAAGTCCATTCGGAAGTTGGTCGAAGCTGCCTATAGGCATATCAATTAGATCTCTTATTGTGTGCATGCCATGAACAATGCACTCAAGGACATCAACAAAATTGAGTGGATCAAATAGGTTGTAGCTAATGTGAGATGTGTATAGATGTTTGTTAGCAACCACCACATGTCACACTATTTTGGTTCTTGTCCAAAAAGGAATTTTTTAAACACATTGAAACTGGATATGCATCCTACTTCATTCTATTGGAAAGGATCACTGAGTTGCAAGAACCCTTGCAACTAATGATCATGGCACATGAATGAAATTGGTGGGCTAAAACAAAAACAAAGATAAAGTTGAAGGTGAAGGAAGTGGTGAAAAGAGAGACCCTTTTTCTCAAATGCAAATACATAACACTTTGTTGTATCCCTAGTTTTCATAGGGATCAGATATGGGGACTTTGACACTCCCAACCTTGGGTAGATATATGGGTACATCAATAGCATGCTTAGCCCGATGAAGGCCACCATTCCACAAAGAGACCCCACCTTGCATTTCTACAATGAGCACATTCAGCTTATCATTTAGCATAGGTAGCAATAACACATGACTATCTATGTACCAAACCCAAAGTGGTATGTGTAAAGGCTTGGTAGACTTCTTCCCATAGACAACATGGATACAAAAAGGGCCTTTGTGAAGGAAAATAAGATGTATAGTACAAACCATGGTTTACATACTCGGCGAGTACTCGCTGGAAAAAAAACCCTAGCGAGTAACTCGCGGATTTACTCACGGGTTTACTCGCGACTCGGCTGGAGAAAAAACTTGCTGAAAAGGCGTCATTGACTAGCAGAAAAATCGCCTGTGAAAACTGTGGAAGAAAAAACACGGGTTTGACATGGTTTTTGATCTTTCTAACCCTCGAAAATCTTTTGTTTCTGCACGAATCGATTGAAAGAAATTTTAGTTGGCTTTGGTGAAGGAAAAAAGGTCGCACAATTTCCAGGTCTACATGAATCACAATTTCCAAGTTTTTTTCCCCATGTTCAATTCGCGATGTATCTTAGTCTATGTATCATGTATGTATATCAGTATGAAGTGTGACTATGAACTATGAAGTTTGAATTTTTTTTATTGTATGAAGTTATGAACTATCAAGTATGAACTATCAACTGATCAAGTTTGTATATGTATATAGTTACACTATGCAAACTAAAGAGTATAATTTGATAATTAATATACAAACTTGTGTATATTGATAATGTGTAATATGTATCACTGTGTACCAGTCGGCAGTCATCATGATCAATGTATCTTAATCTGTGTATATACAAACTTAAATTGTTCATTTAAAATCTTTAGTTTTTACATATATACTGATATGCATACATGATACACTGATAAGTGAAACAAGAAACTGTGTGACTGTGTGTGTATAGATATGTCTGTGTGTGTATAAGCATGCAAACTTGGCATCTTGTGTCTATAGATATGTATATGTGCAGTGTGTGTATAGGTATATTATGTATGTGTGTGTATAGCTTATAGGTATGGTATGTGTGTGCATGTACAGTATGTGTGACAGTGTGTGTATGTATGTGTGTGTACACAGCTATACATACATATATATTATATATACACACACATTCATACCTACATACACAACATGTACAATATGTGTGATGGTGTGTGTATGTATGTGTGTGTGTACAAACCTATATTGTATACATACATATATATACACACACTGTCACACATACATACCTACATACACACACATTATACATACCTTATACCTATACACACACTGCACACATAGACATCTACATACACACACATCATACTTACAAGTTACACACACATGCATACACATACATATATATCCACGATTCCACACACATACATACAACTTGTGTATATCCACACAGATTACTTGCCAATCTGCGAACTATGATTGAAAATCTGAAAGTACTTTTACATATGTATTCAACAATCAAATTTAATAGAAAACACTTCCTCATGGTTTTTAGACTCATTTGATACATTTTGTAATTGAATTTTGCAAAAAAAAGTATTTTATAAGAAATTTTAGAACTTTTTAAGTTGTTAAGGCACAAATTTTGGGCTTGCCGAGTACTCTCCAGTCCGAGTCTATAAACTATGGTACAAACAAAGCCATGTTAATCTAACATGAGTGGACCAAATTTGTCAAACATAGAGGCTACATATGTTTGCCAAAGATAGATAGGGATACTTTGGTGCAAGAGAAACCAATGAATTGGAGGCAGTTTTAAGGACCTCCATCATGGCTAAGCACATTGGTCATTTGACTTTTATTATTGGTTTTTAGTTCCTCTACCGCTACGAGGAACTGCACTACATACAACTTCATCCACTCTACCAAGAGGGAAAAGGTTAGCTCAAGGAAAGCAAACAAGTTTGGTTGTACACAAAGCCTACATCTCATTGACCACATGCCGATTGAGTATAGGAGAGTCCAACAACATGATGGGATATAGAGGATTGATGAGGATCAAGTCATGCGTACAAGGTTGGTTGAAGTCCAGTTGCAAGAGCTAGATGAGTCTAGCAATTCTACTGACGAGTATACCATAACATTTACATTAGCTAATGAGTTAGAAAAGACATTCTATTTGTGTGTTAGTGTTATTTTAAGTATTGTACTTTGTACTTTGTATCTTGAACTTGATGAATAATATAAATATTATACTACAAATGCTTGATGTTGATCATTGGATAAATTGATTGTTTAATTGTTGAACTTTGAATAAATTTAAGCTTCTTTTACTCTTTTTGTTTACATAAACGATAAATTGCAACTTCTTTTACTGTTTTTTGTAATTAACTTTTCAAATATTAATTTTTATATATTGTCTTACTAGTCATCCTCTCGCCATCCCCAAAATCCAGGAAAAAATTGGTGATTCCACAAAACTCGGAGAAACATTGCAAATTTAATTCATACAAGAAGAAAAGATATAAATGAGCTTGCCTATGGCATCGTCATCCAGGGATATAACTTTAAAATATTTCATAAGTCGATTAAAATCAGGCAGGACTGCTAAAGTGTTAATGTGATGATAATCCCTAGGGCAAGATTTGGCCATCTTTGGCTATATTGTAGCTAAGGTTCAGAATAAGCTTGATTAAAATCATGAATCACCTTTGTGAACAAAGGATTTTGGGAAGATTTCAAAGAATTACAAGTAGACATGGTTTGAGGAAAGCATTAGGAATTTATCTTGCAGTAACAAAAAAACAATTAGTCGGGGTGGGAAGAATACATTTAGAAGAGCTGCATGAACTGAGGATCCAGTGAAGCATGGTAAAGCAGGTGAGGAAGTTTGCAAGTTAGAATCCAATCATCTTGGAAGTTAAGATGTCAGAGATGTTAAAATCCTTTTAGACAGCAGTAGCAGCTTGCAATATTAGCTCTTTTGATTACCCAATAGATGTCAAATTCTAATAGCACTTTATGGAAAAGTTCTCCCAATGTAAAGTAGAATATTTTGTCAGTGAAAATAAAGAATAAAGTCCTCCCTATTTTTACCTTGTATGCTAAATATTGCAGGCCTTTGGGCTCTTTACTGTTTTTATGGTACATCTTGAAGTGCATACAGGAGACAGCAGCAGATAATGGCATAAAACTCAAAACTTTATAAAAGTTATATTTTTCCACAACGTGCAGAATGCATACCTAGCCTGATGACAGATCTTGCGTCCCGCTTCATACTCTATGTAATTCAAGCTTCTATCTTGCCTTGTATATTTATGCCACCATTGTTTCAGAGATGCTTTCCCATTCACCTTGTATAAATAAAAACTTTGAGCTCGTTTCAAGCAGATTGGAAATTTGCAGCCATGCTCTAAGAACCTTTTATGCAGAGCTTCATTTCTTGCCTTCTCATTTGTAATAAGCTCTCATGTGTCCATACCTCTGCTAGCCATTCATTGGCATGTAATTGTGCATATATTTGAAATGTTCAATGTAAGTGCTCATGATTTTCTCTGTTCATCCCTTCTTATTGTCTATGAATGGATGCTTGTATTTATGTTGTTACAACTGTGCTAAAATCTTTCATTTTATTGACTATTAAGTTTCATGCTAGTAATCTTTCTATAAGTGAAAAGTGATCTAATTTTGTGCATTGCCTCTTCCTTTTCAATCATTTATTTCCAATACTTTCTATCCCTTTTCAATTCCCTAAAGTCGGTTTGGCTAGAGTGGAAGCAACCGGCCTACTCCAAAGATTGTTCTGTTGAAGCAGTCCCACGATAAGTTACCCCAAGTTTCCGGGACAGGGATGTGTTGTGACCTAATTCACACCTCTCCCCATTGCAAATGGGGACCCTCATTTTTTGCTTTTTAGGGTTTTGTCGTTGCGTCTTGGTTTTTCTTCCGGTCTCCGTTTGGGGTTTTGAGTCTGAATTTTGAATGGTCACCCGAGTCAAGCAAATGAGTTTTAGCCTGGATCACTGTGTAAACGTCGCCATCACGCTTAGGAGGCCTGGGAGACGAAGATCGACTGTCGTTTCAGTCAATTCCGACACCTTCCAGTTTTTAGGGTTTTTCACTCTCGCCCCCTATTTTTTAGGACCTACTTTTTTGGCACTTTTGGGCAATTCTGAGATTCCTATTTTTTAGGGCCTATTTTTGGAAAGTTGCTATTTTTGGAAAATTTCTATTTTTAGAAAGTTTCTATATTTGGAAAGGTCTCGAGTTTCGAAAATCCACTCAGAAGTTCGTAAAGATCAACGAAACTCTCAGAAAATGGATTTGAAAATTTTTGAATTCATGATGAAATTCTGGAAAAAGTTAAAAATCTGGAAAAATTTGCTCGAAAATCACAGAAAATGGTGATTAATCTGGAAAAATCAGTCATGGAATCATCAAGAAATTGATAAAAATCTGGAAATTCATCAAGAAATCTGAAAGGATCATGGATAAATCTGATAAATCATGGCAAAGTGGCCCAGGTATGACTGAAAATTCATGGAGGAGACTGAAACCTGTGAGAAATTCGCCTAAGTATGGAGTTTAATCAGCATAGAGAAATGGCAAGCCACAGGTCAAAGTCCGCCCTCAAAAGGAAGAAGCAATGGCAGGGAATTCAATGAAGTCCGACCTGCACAATGGAGGATGGCATAAAGTCATGCTAAGTCCGCCTTGGACAAAAATGAGGAATGGCAAGACACAAGGGTAAGTCCGCCCTTGTGTGGCAATGAAAAGAAGCAAGTCCGCTTCAGCCAAGAGATGGAGAGTGGCATGAGAATGCTAAGTCCGCCTTCCAATGGCCTGACATTTGATGAAGTCCGCCCTCCAAAGCAATGAAGATGACTAGCCACATGACAAAGTCCGCCCATGTTCAAGTGTCCAATGGCAAGGCCATGAAGGAAGTCCGCTCAACTAAATGGCAAGGAAAGTTGCCAAGTCCGCCCTTCAATGGCCAGGTCAAAGCTAAAGTCCGCCTTGGTGAAATGAGGAAGATGGCAAGCCACAAGTCCAAGTCTGCCCTATCAATGGCAACCAATTTGATGAAGTCCGCCCTAGACATAAAAGAAATGGCTTGAGAAGTGCTAAAGTCCGCCCCTTGAGCAAAAGATGAAGTGGCTAAGGCATAGCCAAGAAAAATTGAGTGGCAAGAGAGGAGGCCAAGTCCGCCCCAAGTCAAAAGGGAAAATGGCAACAAATTAGATGAAGTCCGCCTTGAGTTAGAAGGGAGATGGCATGAAATCCTATGAAGTCTGCCTTGGATAATATGTTAAATGGCAAGCTAAAGGAGGAAGTCCGCCCTAAGTCAAGTAAAAGAAGGCTAGAAAGTAAGTGAAATCCGCCTAGCTTAAGATTTGATGGCCAAAACATAGGCAAAGTCCGCCCCATCTAGGGAAGTGTGAAAATTGGAAATTTTTGCCTAAGTATAAACGTTTGAGAAATTTAAAATATATGCCTGACACTTTAAAATTTCGCCATGCTTGAAAAGAAGGAAAATTCGCCTAAGTCAAAACATTAAAATCATGCCAGACGTTCTAGGAAGATGAAATAAATTTTGCCAAAGACTTTGGACAATTAAAATTTATGGCGAAATAATTTTGGACGATTAAAATTTACGGCGAAATAATTTTGGACGATTAAAATTTACGGCGAAATAATTTTGGACGAAATAAATTACGGCGAAATAATTTTGGACGAAAGAAGTTATGGCAAAACAATTTGGAAGAAAGAAAATTTGCCCAAGGCAAAAAGAAAATTCGAAAAATCAAAACGAACGGGTTGGAAATAACCCATGAAATAATTATTTTAATTATTTTAATTGTTTATTTTCCAACACCCAAAGAGATAAGTCTTGAAAAGTCGAAATTGGAAAAAGGATAAAGAAAGCTTTATCAAACTGGCGTTGAATTTAGAAACTTTCCCAGATGTTATCGTTGAAGATAAAACTTGCCACCCGGAAGCTAAGTGAAAGACAAGTTAAAACTCAAATTTGAAGGAAACATTGGAAATTTGCTAATTGGGTCGATTTTCTCACCTTATAATTGATTTCACTTCTCATCTTTTACAATCATTCGTTTTCGAAAGAAAAGTGAGAAGAAATTTGTCTAAGGCAAAGTGAGAAAAGTCTACAGTGAAGTGAAGGAAGAAAATTTTTGCCAGCTTGCATTGTGATCATTATCATTTCTTTCAGAAGATCCAGGCAGATTTACTTTGTCCACTTCATTTTGACATAAAACTTCATCATTTATTTTCTTTCCAGCTTGATTTTTTCATGAAGTCTAATTCAACAACTAGCTGGAATTTATTGCAAAGTGATTTAAATTTCGAATTCTAAATATTTTCTTTGCCTTTTCATTGCAGATTTATTTTCGAAGCGGTAAAGATAAAGTTTGCCAGCAAAGGCGTGCAGATGCAATCAAAGATCAAGTCCAAGTGGGAGCACGTTGTGGACACTAATCTTGGCCACGTTGACATTGAAGACTTCAGGAAGAGAAGGTATGGAAGCGATGGACGTTTACCTTCGCCAATTGTTATAAGAATGATGCGCAATGGGATTGTTCACGCAGCTGGATTTCCGCCAGCAAAGGAGTGTCCGGAACTAATGGTGGAATGCGCACTGCACTACAATGCACGAGAAAGGCAGATAGAAGCTCCTGACGGAAGAGTCCTTGCCTACTTGTCCGAGCCAGCTATCCAAGAAACTTTCGGAATCCCAGTCTACAACCGAACATCCTATCGCACCAAGGAGGAAGCACTCAAGCTTTACCAGAGCCAGCAGGATCTCTGTGCGTCCAACATAAACAAGAATTGGTTATTGAAGCCCAAGCCTACTGCAGGAAAGATGCCGAAAAAATTGGTCAGAACGCATTTTAAAGAGGAGAATGGGGACATCGTCTTGCTGCTAAACAGGATAGTAGGCAACCCCCATGGTGCACCATTCGAGAACTGGATGTATTATTTCGTGGATGAATTAATTACTAGAGTCAAGATGTTCAATTGGTCCAAAATGATCAGTGATAGCCTCCATGAACAGTTGGTCAACCTGGAGGAGACCAAGACATTCCACATGAGCTCTTATGTCATATATTCACTTGCGAGGTATTACAAGTATTCTGGCTTGATTTGCAAAGGTGTGGTGGGCAATGGCGAAGGACAACTCAAGGCATATGACTGTTATCCGCAGCTGCAACTAAAAGAAAAGACACATTTCCGACGAGCTCATGATGCCTTTTTGATGTACATCACTCGGTTCCTGCAAGGCGGAACGCATCAGAGACTCACCCATGAGGCCAAGAGTTTGATCAGCCGATATGGATCGTGGTTTATTCAATTTCCTAAGTTCACGTACATCAGGATCCAGGGATTCTCCGGAAATCCTTATAGACTGCCCATCTATCCAACCAACAAAATGGTTTTGCTAGAGGTGCTGAGGCAATTAGAGGCGTACCAAAATATTCAAAGGCCAAAACAAAAGGCAGCTATCACCTTTCCTTTCTTCATCAGCAACATGGAGGAATCATGTCCAACAGCACAAGCAGCGGAGATTGCTCGACTGGAGATCCAGAATTATCCATTCCTATCATACAAGTCCAGAAATAATTTCGATCCACTCCATCACGTCAAAACTATGGACGGAGAGAGATACAAACATCGAGTGGACTTAGAGGACTTATGGGCTAACGCAGCCAATGAATATGACGTGAGGAGGAGGCTGTGGTCAAGATTGCCACTAAGCATGATAAGGGCAACCGAGCTTTTCAAAGTGCCTGATCAACTACAGGACGATGGAGTCTATTTGCAGCCAGGCTTCAATGAAAATGAGCCACTCCCCCCTATGAGATGGTTTGAGCCTGAGATGGGCGACCTGGCGACACTCATGAGGCCCGTTTTCAAGTATTCTCAATGGTGGATAGATCGACAGGTAGAAACTTTAAGGGCGAGGAATGTGCAATTCACCTATGAGTTAATGGGCGATACAGAGTCCTGTTCTTCAAATGCTGGTGCCTCTCGTGGAGATGGACAAACAGATGCTGCCAACTTGAAGAAGAGAAAAGAAATTGGCAAATCTACAAAACAGGACAAAATGATAGATGAAGGACCTTCTCGAAAGAAGCACAAGTCCAGACCTCTTCAATCGGCCACTTCCAGAAATATAGAAGAAATACTCGCCATGGATAGAGAATCTTTGGAAAATATCAGGATTCCTTCCCTCGCCGGAGATGTGGAGCCAATGCAGCTGGAAGACGATGCTCAACCTTCTCCTGCAGGCACTGAGATCCTAGAATCAGATAATGATACAGATATTATGGAAGAAGAATTCGAGGAAGGAATGATTTCCACCCTCAAAGGGATCCAGGATGACCCATCTGTGCAGGAGATTCCAAATGTGCAAGAACTCCATAATATGTCAGAGACGCAGGAAGAGCAAGAAGTGCAGGACATTGAAGAAGTCCAAGGTCAACAAGAGGACGAAATTGAGCAGCCAACCATCCCAGAGTGGCTAAAAGAAAGATTGAAAAGAAAGGCGCCAGCGGAGGTACCTGAGGAAGAAGATGATGACACGGATTTCTTGGCAAGGCTAGAGCAAGTTGCCCCGAAAAAGAAGGCCAAGAAATTTTCCACTATCCAAAGGGATGAGGCTGGCAACCGCACATTACAAGTTGCAATACCCACAGTTGACAAGTTCCAAGATGAGATTGCCCCGGAGGAATACGCCATCAAGACAATTGACATGGGTCCGACAACAAAAGGGCAGGAGATTGAGGACTTGGACAATTCCGTGGCCACCATTAAATCCAGGTTGGAAAAGGAAGTGGCGAAGAAAAAAGAATATAAAAAAGAAATTGAGCGCCTAAAAGACTACATCCAGCACCTGACCAAGCCACTGAATGAAGGTGACCAAGCAGCGCTTCTACCTCCAAATTCTTCGCAAGAACCAGTTAGAAATTTTGAAGAAGAATTGACTACGGCGAAAGAAGCTAAGGGTTGGATGGATGAAAGGAAAGAAGAGGCGTTGGCGTTCGCGGAGAGACTAGCATGTGTGTATGAGCAGGTTTCCTTTTTGCTATCACGAGTTGCAGACTTAGCAGAATCTTGGGGTAGCCTCGAAGACATTCAGAATAGGATTATCCCATGCATTTGAGAATTGAAAGGCATCTCAAAACAAAAGTCGATTGATGATGGGATCATTGAGGCTGGAGCTGCATATGATTTCAATGGATGGTATTATGCTCTGGTATCACGGAAGGGAGTCCTGGAAAAGGTAAAATAGGATAGTGCTAGAGTTGAAGAACAGGCGAAAGAGATTCGGAGTAAAATTTACCAGATGGCTGCCGATATGCTCGACAAAGATGTTGTCCGGAAGAAACATTTGCGGCCAAAGAATTTAAAAGAACAAGTACAGAAAATTTTCTCCACCATCTCCGAGCCACTCATGAAAGAAAACTTCACCGGGGTCTTCAACTTCATGACCATCAGAAATTCTTTCTTGCTACAGGAACCAGAATGGGCGACCACTTTTGCAGGATGTGTCGAGAGCTTGGACTTGCAGGAGTACAACGTCAACGCGCTACCGGACATTGCCATGGAGGAGGTCAGCTCGATCGTGTCTAGGTTCGCCGAACACAACGCCGCACAAATGGATAAGGATGCCACTCCAGATGTCTGAGGATTCCTCCAGTTAACTGGTTGATATTTTGGAAACCCTAATTAGGGTTTAGTCATGTTTAATTTGGGCCATTGATCTCATTTCAATCTTGGCCGTTCATTGTAATTCTGAAATATTATATAAACCCCCCCTCGCTCTCTTTCAAATTCATTAGAGATTAGAGATTAGACATTAGAAGATTAGAAATTAGAATTAGATCAGAAGAAGTTGAATTCATTGTAGAAAATAAGAGAGTTTATGAGATTGTTGTGAAAACACTATTTTGATAATAAAGCTCAAAAGCATGAGGTGCCTTGAATCCTTGATTGTCAAATAGTTGCATGGTCGCATATTTTCTTTCTCATTTAGTAAGTTTGAATTAAAATGTATGTTAGAAGAATGATGGATTGATAACGGAGACTAGTGAAACCCAGCTCATACTTTCTTTGAGTGGATGCTTTTTACTCAATGTGCAAAGTTAGACTGAGCTTTTTCGTGGATGCTTAACTTCTGCTTGGATAGTTATTGTTCGATTTGATGGTAATTATTCATTGCGTGAAAATCATAAGCACACTCCCAGAAGATTGCACTTGCTCTGTGTAGTTGTCGTATAACGTGGTGAAGCAGAGTATTGTTTATGTGGTTTCATTTAATCTTCGTCATCTCTTGATTTCTTAGGAGTAGCATAGGATCTCTAAAACCCTTAATCTTTTTCATTTTTTTTTATATAAAATCAAAAATCCAAAATGATACTATATCCATGTTTCCGCTTTCCGGAGTAATTCACAAAAGTAAGTCCCCTTGTCATAACCAGCAAATCACATCAAAACCACAGAGCTCATCCACACTCATCTTAAACATTGGAATTACGGTATGATCTTACTTGCAATCTTAGCATACGAGGTAGTTTTTCAAGAGGGGATAGAGCGTCTTTGACACTTTATTCTAGTAGATGTTTGTTGTGTCACAAAACACGCATCAACAGGACGGCCGGGGACGGTGGGACAAGTCCCCAAGTTTCCGGATTTCGAGGCCAAATTCGGGGACGGCAGGGGGATGGTTATATAAAATATAGGGAAAACTTAAAAAATATAGGGAAATTTTAAATATTCATATGATAACATGGATAAGGCAACATATAACATTTGTGTTCAACATTATTTATATGTTAAGGTTCTATAATGCATAATATTTGTGTTCAACATTATTTATATGTTAAGGTTCTATAATGTATATTATGCATGCCTTATCCATGTTATCATATGAATATTTAAAATTTCCCTATATTTTTTAAATTTTCCCTATATTTTATATAGCCATCCCCCCACCATCCCCAAATTTGGGAACCTTAACATGGATAAAATATATGTTGCCAATGAATTTTTCAGCCCTTCGTGTTTTTTTGATAAATTTTTCTTGGCTTCCTCTTGGCTCTCTCATCACAAAATAATATAGATTAGGATTAATGTAACCAAAATATGCTTCAAAAGGAGATTTATTTGCAGAAGTTTGCATTATCCTATTGCATGAGTGTTGAATATATGCCAAATTATCATCTGTAGTCTTTGGAATACTTCCTATTGTACTCCCTCAAGAGTTGCGCCAATGTTGTGTTTGCTAAGAAAGTTTGACCATCTGTTTGGGATGGAAAGTGTTTGACCACCTCTTCAATCTTGTATCCATTCTCCTCCACAAAGTGATCCAAAATCTGACCAAGAACATTACATTTTGTCTGAAATAATAGAACTAGGCAAACCAAATTTATCTAAACATTAGTGAAAAATAAATGAGTAACTCCATTGTCCTTATCAGTTTTCTTGCATGGAATGAATGTGGACATTTTTTCTAAAATTTACCCCATTATGGTTTTTTTGTTATACAAAGGTGAATTGGTCATCTACTGCCTGGTCATGGGTTTTATTGCAGAGTGCTGCTCCTATAAACCCTCCCACTCTTGGTGAGCACACAGCATGAGGTGGACTGCCAAACCCCAAGGGTATCAAACTGAAGTTGCCCATCGATAAACACTCAGCCGTGGCCAATCAGCCAATGCCCCAGGGACACCCCCTTATGAATTGGCAAACATGAAACATCCTCTTGCATTTTTGGTGGTACAGCTAACCATGCAAATATCCCACTGTATTTGCTACACCACCCCCTTATGAATTGACAAACATGAAACATCATCTTGCATTTTTGGTGGTACACATAGTGACATAACTATGCAAATATGCTACTGTACTTGCTATACGAAAGGGACATGCAACATTGGAGTTGTGTGCTTCTCTCATAAGCTGAATTTTTTCATTCATTGGAACACAAAGATTTCCCAACTTTGAGATGACAATCTTCCTAATGCTTAATCTGCACTTATTGTCCCTTACAAGAGTTGATTTATTCCTCCAAAATATTCATGTGCATGCTCTTCAGCATAAGACTCCTCTAGACAACAGATTAGCCAACTTGTTAGTAACACCTCTTGTATATTGAAAACACATTTTTCTTTAAAACCTCTTGAGGAAGTTTGTTTTTTTTATAAGTGTTTTTTTGTTTTAAACTTGCAAACACATGGGGGACGGCTGGCAGTCCCCGGGATAGTTGGGGGACGTCTCAGGCGTCCCTTGGCCGTCCCCGGGACGGTTGGGGGACGTCTCAGGGGTCCCTTGGTCGTCCTTGGGACAGCCAGCCGTCCCCCTTTTCCCGTTGATCGTTTCCCAGTTTCAAGGACGTTTCCCAAGTTTTGCAAAAAAAAGGGGACGCCAAGGGACCGTCCCCCAGCCGTCCCCCTGTACTCGAGACGTCCTGGGGGCAGGTACGGGGCATTTTAAGGGGGGAGACGCGTCCCTAGGTTTCCCTAACGATAACAAAACTTTTCATGTTGTCACAAGTTGCAGGTGTAGAAGTGGCTTAGTGATGAGCCTGATTAGACAATCTCTATGAGCAATAGTTTATGGCACACCCAATGGGACCAGAACTATGTTTAGGTTGAGATTCTAGTGAGGATCTCGATCTATCTACTTTCTAAAGTCCTATCATTTATTCATTTGGCTACTCTACTTGAAAAGAACCTAGAGGTCTATGAGAGCAACGACTATAATAAGGTCAGTTGCACAAGCAAACCCTAAAGAAATCTCTATTGAATCTCTAGACTTATCTCGGATAAGAAAGACTCGGCCTCAAATCCAACCTCAACATCAAGTTGTGACTACTATAAATCAAGCTATAAATCAAACCATGAGTTGGATTGTAAACCAAACTATTCAATCCATTCTTGTTAACTTAGCCTCTCCTCATAATCCAATCCATCACTTTTTCTAGCAATGGCAGCTCAAAGGCTCCATCCTTTTGTCACATGGAACAATGGCAGTCCTTTAGCAGCTCATGTACCCTAGGGTCAATGGAATCCCATTCCACCTTCTACTGTTAAGGCTCTACCCTATTACACTAGGGAAAATTTTGTCACCCCTATTGACCACATCCAAGATGTGGCTAACCTATGTGTTGTACATGATATAACTGAGGCAGATATAGCTCTTAGACTACTTGCAGCATCATTTAAAGGAAAGGCCCTCAGTTTCCCTAGCATCTATTGCAAATTGGATTAAGTTGGGATCTGCTCTATATAATCAACTTAAGAGAAGGAAGATAACTTGTCTCGTGTGGAGCAGCTAACCACTATCAAGAGAGCACCCATGGAGACAGTCACTGATTTCAATATTCTGTTCAAGAAGATCTAGTTTAGGATCTCCACAAAGGTAAGGTCCCTTCCTGCTATGGCATTTGTAAATTATCTTAAATTTTTTAATCCTAAAATTGCTAAGATGATACAATCAATGGGAGGAGATACCTTAACAGCAACATATGGCATTGTTGTCAAAGCTAAAAACAGTCTTATTCAAGTAGGAAAGCTAGCTCGTAGACCAACTAGCTATACCCTTATCACTTCATATCTTGATGAGCACATGATTATACTAAGAGGGGGTTGGGGGTTTGGGGGTTAAATCAATATAATACTATCTTTTACTTTTTAAACTTAAAAATCACAATAACAATTACACAATATCAATAACAAGAACGCGCAATTTACGTGAAAACCCTTACAGGAGAAAACCACGGCAAAATATTGTTTATATAAAACTTCTTACAATCTTTGTAGGCACCAACCTACAAGAGACACCAATCCCCTCTTATATAATTTGTGAGCACCAACCCACTAGAGACACCAATCCCCACAAGTTGTAGGCACCAACCCCCACTACTAAACACCAACTTAGCGAGAGACACCAATCTCTCCTTTAGGAAGGACCAACTTCCAAACAAAATTCCACCTTATGAATGTTGCTTCTATAACAGATGATAGACAATTCAATCTCTTCAAAAATTATACTTCCCTTCACAAATCTGCTTATAACATTTCTCAACACATATACTCTTCTTCAAAACTGCATATATTCACTTTCACACATCTGCATATATTCTCCTTCTCAAATCTCAAATCTGCATTTATTCTCCTTCACAAACTATGTCTTCTTCAATGGATGACAAACTCTTTCTATGCCTCCATAAAGATCTTCTTGTTGATAATATTCACAAATTCAATACAATTATTCGCATATATCTCCCTTTTTAAATCTGCATATATCCCTTGTCAAATCTGCTCATAAACTCTTCATGGATAAATTTGCTGATGTGTATTTGATATATCTCTATCTTCACTCACCTTAATCTCTGCTATTCCTCTTCTTGTTCTTCACATCTCTCATTTCCACTCACAAGCCTGCTGGTGTATTAATGATATATCTTTTTCTTTTTACCCTTTCTTCCTTCTACAATTCTTTCTCTTTTTATATCTTCATATTCAAATAAAAAGATACATCTCTTTAAAAAGAGATATCTATTTGAAATGACATCACCTTTTGTTATCAATTCATTTATGTTGATTGTCTTTTTAAAATACTTTTATTTATCTTCAAATGCTATCATATATCCTTTCAAATAGAGTTTGCTGCCTTCATGAGCTCAAGCACTGCCTTAAAACATTTAAAGATCATTGCCTATTGTTTCATCTTAATTGCTGCTCTTTATGTATTAATTGCTGTTCATTTATCATTGTCTAGTTACTAATAATGGAATCACTGCCTTTTAATAAACATAATCTTCGTTATGAATAATAATCACTGCTCATTAGTAAATGATGTAATTGTCTCTTTAACAAAAAGCACTGCCTCTTTAATATGCATCACTAGACATAAAGACATGTTAATCACTTCTTCTAGGAATCATTTGATATAATTTCTGCCCTCTCTATATCAATTGCTGCTTGTTATTATTAAGCGCTTCCTCTCGTATTCATCGCTGCCCATAACATTATCGCTGCTCTGCATAATGTCATCGTTGCTCTCAACAATATCATGGCTGCTCTTTTTAATATCATTAGTTATCTTCCTTGGGTGATTTCAACCAAAACTTAACTGTCTTTGACTTGGACGATTAACACATATTTATATATGCTTTTTCCTTAGACATCAAAGCATGGTCGGCCAAAATAAATATTAATTTGTATTGCAAATATGGTCAGCCAGCATAAACAACCTTCAATCTCTATCATTGATTTATTCTTGAATAACGATTAGTGGCCTTTGGCCTTCATGCTTTCTATCCTCATCATCGATTTCCTTCCATCATTGATAGCGTTTTACCCTTTGATATCAATGACAATCTTGTTCATTTGCTTTGACACCAATGACAATTAATCTTCTCACCTTTGACAATATGTCCAACAATCTCTCATACTCTTTTGACATCAATGACAATTCCAACATATCTATGCTCCTACCTAGATACCTCCTCAAATTCCCATCCCAGTTATCCCATATCTGAACATCCTCTGGCAATATCTCTGATATCTAATGAATTAGATGAAGTAGAAAATATGCTCAAGAATGTCTCAAATGAGGTAGTGGCCCTTAAAAGACAACAAGCTCAAATTTCCTTAAGGACTTATTATTAAAAGTTAAAACAATCAAAGGTGTAACCCTAAATACCAAGCTAATGGAAATCCTAATCATGCTCAAAACTCTCAGATTGATTCCAACAACAAGAGCTTTACAACAAATTCCAACTACCAATCCTACTAGAGCTTTAGTATATGTCCAAAATGTTGGCATATGTGGCTTGATCATGCTCCAGGTTAAGATTTTAGTCACTTTGCCCCGGCACGGTTTTCCCCCAAATTAATTAACGAGGGAGTGCAGGGGGGCAGAAATTCGTAATTAGATTTTGCTAAAAACAGTTCAATAACTGCCTGAAACAATAAGTTTTATTTGCTGTGGATTGGAACACCAACAGTCACGCATGAGAATGTGTTACTCGCAGCAAAGGAAACCTGCAGATTAAGTAATGAACAGCATGCGAGGGAATTTGAACAGTCGCGGTCAAGAGAAACAGACACGCAGCAGAGCACATGGGAGTGTAGAAAAAACATTGTATTGAGCTCGCAGCAACGCAAGGAGTACAGACAAAGCGAGATTTGAAATTGAATGCAGCATATTGTTGCAGGTTTATGTAACTTGTATTTGGCTGGAAGTTTAATAAAACTAGACGACTGTTGTTTGTGGGCATAGCCTAACGGGTGAACCACGTTAAAATTGTTGTCTTGCACTTCTATGTATTCCATTCTCTATTTTGTTCCTGTCATTTAGTTCTGCATTATAATTGGTAATTTAATTTCTTTATTCTGTCAGAAAATCCTAACACAAAATAACATTGCTCAAGATCAAAATACGTAGTGTTATCCTTGTGAGAAGTCTCATGGTTTCCCAAGAGGAAATCCAACAACAGACTCTGATGGTACAGACCACCATAAACCCTGAGGGCCTGCACCAAACTTGCAAGAACAGGATCCTGTTGTTGATCAAATGCAAAGAGCTCCTAGTGAGGCAATGGTTTGTTGGGGAAAAAATGACTTCTGCACAATGAATTAAGTAGCATCAACCTCAAAAAGACCTTAATTGCAGTTGGATTATCTGACTAGATCAAGAATACAGGCCATGGAAGAGCAAGCCAAATCAGATCAGGCAGGTCCCAATACCCAAAATCCTTTAGTAGAGCCAAGGCAGGGAGAAATTGCTACCAAGGCGTGGCAGTGAGGAACAATTATTCTTTGGTTGAAAGACCAAAGAATCAATGAGCCCCCTTTCTCAACTCAAAAGGCACAGATGTCTACATCTTTTAGTGTGGAAGATCAAATGAAGAAAGCAATTGTAAATGTCTCATTGTGGGAGACATTAACCATCCCTAGACAAGAGAATCTATTGAAGGAGACCCTAAGGCAGCAAGAAGCAAATGTTATACAGAAAAACCAAGTTGCTAACCCCAAGAAGGTTGTTCATGATAAACAAGCAATTATGCTCTAGCTGTCTACTACTGAAGAAAGTAAAGTAAAACCTCTACCTTTCTATGTTACTTTGATAATTGGTAAGAAGTTATTGCAAAACTGCATGATAAATAGTGGGGCCAATACTTTAGTTATGTCCAAATGAATTGCAAATGCATTAGACCTGTCTTATATACCTGTGGAAAAAGGAGTCATCCAAATGGATGCGACCCCAATAAAAACTGTTGGGATTGTTAAAGGCCTTCCTCTCACTCTACATGCATGTCCCAATGTCACAGTCCCTCAAGACATAACAGTCATAGACCTCGCAGCCACCTTTGGCTTACGCTTATCCAAAGATTTCACTACAAAAATTGGGGGGTATATTCTGTGGATTGAAGCCACATGTTCCTGAGGACCAGATATGTGATTGAAATCAAACTGCAGGGTGAGCCTATTGCCCAATTCCATATAGAAGCTAATCCAGCTACTGCCCTAGAATCTAGTCAAGCTATGATAGTTCAAAAGGAGCTAGAGGATCATTTGACTATTGACAATGATCAAAGGATCATTCCAAATGAACAACTAGACCAACGGGTTGCAGACAACTAAGATTTTGACCCGTATGAAAATCTAAAGTCCACTAGCATGGGTACATACATCATCCATGATGAAGAGCCCCACACTCCTAAGATAGCCAAATCAAATCAAGAAGAGCCAGGAATGTAGAGACTATTTTTATGGCACCAAATGTAAAACTGGAATAGGAACTAACATTGCCTTGTTTTCTCCCAACAGAGATAAGACCCTGCAGCCTTTCAGGCTGCAATTTAACTATACAAGAAACGTAACAAAGTATGAAGCCTTGGTCCGTTGTCTACAATTTGCAAAAAAGAAAGGGGTAAACTTACTGCAAGTTTTTGGTGACACAAAGCTTGTCATTAAGCAGGTAAGGTCTCAATGTGTCGCAAAGAATCCTTTAATGAGATCTTATAAACATCAAGTCTAGGATTTGATTGAGAGCTTTAATGCTTATTTCCAAGATATTCCCCAAACTCAGAATATGAAGGTTGATTGCATGGCAGTCATTGGTTCCCAATTTAATCTTGTAAAGGATATTTTCAAAAATAAGGATCACATTAAGCTGGTGGTGAGACCTGCAATACAAAAAAGTGTCTCACACTGGCAAGTGTTTGAGAGCGATGAGCAAATAGCTCACTTTATCTAGGAAGTAGTGGAATTTGTTGATGAAATGAATCCTCAAATTCAGGAGGCCAATGGAGATCAAATTCTCCAATTAAAGTCCAACAAGTTGCCAAGAGGCCTAGTCACTTCATGTTCTGTTCAAAGATAAGTGAGAATGACTACAAACAAAGGTGACTACAGAGATGTGGGAGGTTGCTAATGGCCTAAATAAAAATTGTCACATAAAGGAGGTTCCTTTATAAGAAGGAAATATGTGTTATATTACCTTTATTTGAAAATAATATCCTTAAGAAAAAAGTTAGGCCACCCTTTAAGAAAGGAAAAAAGGATCATACAAATTAGTTACTTAGGTACTAGGTATTGTTATTATTACGAATATGACATGCTGAGCCCCTATAAGTGTTTAAACAAGTCAAAAACCTCTTTTGAAAAGGTGCAAATAGACTTGTCCCTAAGAAGAATCTATGATTATGGAGACAAAGGGTGTTTAGGAGTGGGTTAGTATGCCTTTGTTTAGCTTGAGCTAATAGACATGGACAATCAGATTTAAAGAGACACGGCCATTGTTTTTTCTTTTTAAACATCATCTATTTAATAGAGAAGTCTTTAACCATCTATTATACATGTGATATATATGCATCGTCATCATGTGAACTATATGAAACACCATATCTACAAATGTGATTAGAATGTGATTAGAATGTCATAATGAAATATGATTTGTCTATCAAAATCAACAAGTTTTATGTTTCAAACATAGTGAATAAATGAATAAAGCTTGTTTTGTGATAAATAGAGATATTAATGCAGTATCTAATATAATGTAGTAAGATATTATGACAAATATATTTTTCATATATAATGGCATTGACTTAAGAGATTTAATTGTGCCATTCAATGGTAGAGTGGTAATTTGATTAGTAAGGATATTTTGAAGGATAATTAATTTAACTAGATGCAAGAAATTGATAGATTATGTGATGATTATTGTCTTATTTTCAATACAATTCTCATTAACCCAAAACAACAAGGATATCACTCATATCATTTCAATGACTATTGGTAGTTTTTTTTTAAAACTATAAAATCAATTAGTACAACCTAAATAGGCTAAAAAAATCTAGTCATGCATGTGGTTTTAACCAAGACAAGGTAGGCTACTTGGTGAAATTATAACTCAACGTACACCATCAAAAAACTTAAAAAGAGAAAATGAATTAATAAATTTTAAAATAATAGAAAGAACACACCAGATGTATTGCAAAAATGACCTTGTACGTTGTTGTTGTTTTAATCAGAAATGAATAAGCAGAAAACACAGAATAATGAACAGCACATGAAACAGAATTTATCCTGGGAAAACCCTCCTTGAGGGAGAAAAACCCAGCAAAATATATCACATATATATAGATATCAGATGAACAAGAGCAGAAATCTGCTTTACAATTTGGCCAAACACTTGGCTGATCTGATGCACTGATAATAGCACCTCTCTAGATGCAGATATACAAGCAACAATGAAATATCGATCTTCTTGAAGCCAAAATATCGATCTGCTGTAGCTATCAACCTTCTTCAGCATTTATGCAATCATATACTCTTGATAATTATTAGATGCTGAAGAAGAATGAAGCGCCTTGAATAAATACATCACATGGTGTCTCTTCATGAAAGGTCGGCCTTGTTCATCAATCAAGGCGTCTCTTGAATTAAGTCGGCCTCACTAAATTAACAGAATATATAAAACAAGTCGACCCCTTGCATTAATATCGTCCTTAAATAAATAAGTAGTCTTCGACTTTATTTATTGATAACATTTAATTCGGGTGAAGGATAATCCCGACGCTATAACATCAACACTCCCTCTTAGCTAGGGAGGTATCCTTCCAAATATCCACATCATGGAGTCTCTCAACATGGCATCCACAATGGCTACATCCATGTGTGGAAAGCTCAAAGGTTCATCACGGAGTCCCTCAACGCGATGTCGCCATGGAGTCTCTCAACATGACGTCCACCATGGCTAGTCCCATGCGTGGAAAGAAACACACGTACAAGTGCCCATCACGGAGTCTCTCAACGTGATGTCGTCATGGAGTCTCTCAACATGATGTCCACCATGGCTACTCCCATGTGTGGAAAAACACAAGTACAAAGAGTTCATCACGGAGTCTCTCAACGTGATGTTGTCATGGAGTCTCTCAACATGACATCCACCATGGCTACTCCCAGAAGGTGGAAAGAACCACATCTCCGTCTCAAAGATGGACAAGGGCTTTCACCTCAAATTTCTCAGTCTCAAAGAAAAATGCATTACAAGGGCTTTCACCTCAAATTTCTTCGTCTCAAAGAAAAATGCATTAACACAGATCTTCATGATGATGTGACTCCCTCTGAAGCTCCAAGTACTTGCATCAATCTTCTGACCTCCTCGTCCAAGATTGCCTACAACGCTTTCCTTAGAGAAATGGTTTCCAGCACACACCTCCGGCACCATTGACTTGCAAGAGTTCAGGACTGTCCTTCTTGAGCTCATCCTGGATCACCCTATTCTAAATAGGTTTGCGGAGCTACCAATGTCAAATCCAGATTGACTATCTTGTGCAATTTTGTTCTCTACAGGTGAAGAGGTCCTCCAAGGACTTTAGCAACTATCCTTGCAATACTGCAACCCACATCCCTGCCTTAGAGATTGCAAAGAAATCCTTTGGAAGTGAACTTCCCCTCCATCTCAGAACCTTAATCCTTTTCCCGGGCATGCTCTCAACTCGAGCCTTGAATCCTCGGAATTTAACTCCTCTTCGAAGTAACTAATCACAATGACAATCTGTAGTGGTTCTTTTAGTATCTTCATCTTTCTCAACCTTCTTATTGATGCAAACTCTCCATCCAAGGCAGACTCGGCCTTGTGCCCTCGAGAGATGTCTATAGTTATGTATCACCAACTCAGCTTTATGGCAGCAAGCTGTGTCTCTAGTCTTCAGCCTGCGTTGCTTCCTCTCAGGATGCCTCAAGCTCTTCCTCCCTTGAATTCCTTAAGTAATCTCAGATAATTAATTCATCATTCATTTGCTTCTCGATCCAACCTACATTTTAAAAGGATTAATAATAGTTTATATATATAAAAAAAAATCAAACTACAAGTGAAGTATGTAGCAAATATCATTAGAAAGATCAATTAAAGAAATAATAGGACTTATCTTTGTTGATTATGATACATCTTTCTTTCATCTTTACTGCTCTCGAAAATGCTAATCTCAACACAACAAAAGACAATTTGCTCAACACAGATCTCTTAGATACATTATGTAGCCAGCATATTCAATATAGAACCAGGCCTCTCAATGAATCAAGGCTTCATCACAGTTCATGCATATAGAGAATGGTATCGATGTGACCAACCAATCACAATCGAAATTGCAATTCTCCTTTTATTTCAAATTCACACTCGGAAATCTTCACAACTAGCACGAAACAACTTGCAATGAATGAATGATATCTCCAAAGGATTTTTATGCCAGCAATCACCACGACCTTTACCTCTTTATTACAAATGTCCAAACAGTGATGCCTTTCAGATTATGATCTCCATATTTGAAGGCTCCTACAACAGTTCTTCTATCCCGAACCCACAACATTTTCACCCTTACAGGGAAACTTCTGAGAGATTCCTTCATACACTTCATCGGGGAGAGACGTCTTGTCTGCTCAATAACTTCTGGAAGAAGCAACAACACCAACGCTAATACTCCTGGAAGTCATAAGACTTGGTATCTCAAGATTTTGTCTCTTTTCCTCTTTGCAGACAGAGGCAAGTAAGCCTGCTATAATCGAACCCTTCACAGATCTAACGCGGATTGCGGCCTAGCCGACTATAATGTCATACTTTTGTATTTGCCACCCTCGAGGATTCCACACATGTAATCTTGCATACCGCCACCATACAGGTCACCGTTGTTCTCCTTGCTTGTAGCAGTCCATCTTAGCCAGGTTGGAGTGCAGCAGATGGCCTTCAGGCCACCATATGCTGAGCCACCAATATTATTTCGATCAGATGCCTCAAAGATGACAGCCTGAACCAGTCCAATGCTGTGTTCCATACTATTATGCAAGGAAGCAGCTTTTTGTGATCGCCACAAAGTAATGCTTTCAAACTTAATATAAGATTTGCCATAGTTGACGGATCCAGATTTCTGATTAACAGAATCAGATGAGGAAGCACGGAAGCCCTCACTTCCTCCGTAGATGAGATATAGGAGATATGCATTTCCATTCTCCCTGAAAGTGGCACTCGGCTAGATGTCGCAAGATATTGCTTGGATGCAATAATGGCCAGACAGGAGGAGACGGAATGAGACAACCATTGCTGGAGTGGACCCGAGGATGAGTCATGATCTATCAACTCATAGATGTTATTACACATGATAGGTTGCTCATAAAGAAACTCGCACTCCTGTCAGATAGATATGGCTTGATAGATGACAGAATTGCTCCCATCCAGTCGTCCAACTTAGACGATGATAGACAGAGTTGGATGGGTTGAGCGCCTCAGCCGTGAGCATCCGCCAAAGCTTAGAACAAACGTGATAAATCTTTAGATTCTAGAGTTCGCCCAAGTCTACAATGAAACCAACGCGATGGTAAACTTCTCAAGCGCAGATATAGGCCGATGCTCTAAGATCGCGCGTTGCTTCCAGAATGAAGCGTTCGCACTAAGAATGGATATGACGCCCGACCAAAAATGATGAATCCCGATGGCTTGCAAGCCCCTCGCACATACACTCAACCTATCCGCGTCACTCCCGTGAAGATGAGGTTCTATGCGATGCAGAGGAAAATCGCGGGCTCAAATGATGTAAGCAATGATCTTCAGGCAATATCGATTCCTTCAGATAAACGCCATCCTTTGACTCATATGACAGGAATACTTATGGAATATGAAACACCCGATATCGGGGAAATCATATCGATGACCTTCCTTGTAAATTTGTGATTCCTGCCATTATCTAACAATGCTGAGTGGAAACTTGAAACTCAAAAAACGCAATAGATGCAACTGCAGGTTTTCAGCAACAATCCGCCAGAATTAATAATTCTGAGATATCTCTCGCCAATAGTTCTTTCAATGTCGAGGATGATTCGACTAAAGATTAATAACCCAACTGAGAATCAATGATTAATTTATGCAGAATAACCACGCCAGGTTTTCGTCCAACATGGCCCAAAATTCTTGTTGAAAAATGAGTTGTCTTATACTGCTTAGTCAAATCTGAACGGATCTTTTCTAAACCTGCTCTGATACCATGTTGTTTTAATCAGAAATGAATAAGCAGAAAACACATAATAATGAACAGCACATGAACAATAGAACACAGAATTTATCCTGCGAAAACCCTCCTTCTCGAGGGAGAAAAACCCAGCAAAATATATCACACACACATATATATATATATATATATATATATATATCAGATGAACAAGAGCAGAAATCTGCTTTACAATTTGGCCAAACACTTGGCTGATCTGATGCATTGATAATCGCACCTCTCTAGATGCAAATATACAAGCAACAATGAAATATCGCTCTTCTTGAAGCCAAAATATCGATCTGTTGTAGCTATCAACCTTCTTCAAAATTTATACAATCATATACTCTTGATAATTATTAGATGTTGAAGAAGAATGAAGTGCCTTGAATAAATACATCACATGGTGTCTCTTCATGAAAGGTCGGCCTTGTTCATCAATCAAGGCGTCTCTTGAATTAAGTCAGCCTCAATAAATTAACATAATATATAAATCAAGTTGACCCCTTGCATTAATATCGTCCTTAAATAAATAAGTAGTCTTCAACTTTATTTATTGATAACATTTAATTCAGGTGAAAGATAATCCCGACGCTATAACATCAACACACTTGTGTTGATTGAACATAAAGAGGTTTCTCATCAAGCTCTACATATCTTTTAGTATAACCTGTAAAAATTATTAGTATATCCTAACATAAAAGTAGATCCCAATTTAGTGGGAGATTGATTAAATAGATATTATGTGTTTGTCACCGACATAGAAATTAGAAGAGATATAACATGTAACATTGCAGAAGCACAATTTTTAGCTCTAATACCAAATATAATGTCACTTTTCCTCCTAAAGTAGTTTAAGTATTAGCAGCGGATTTAATAGATTAAATATTAGAGTTAAGGTAATTTACAAGATGTGATATTACTAAAATGATGTGAATAACTAATATAGCTTAACCAATGTGACTATAATATGTAAATTAGACAAGGAATCTAAAGTAAGTAATTAACATAGTAAATTGAATACACACCCATATAATTCATATAGATTAACACCAAAACATATAATCAATATTCTCAATATATTTTAGAGTCAATGGTTTTCAATACTTATCTAAATAACGACACTTGGAAAAGCCACTCTCACTCTAGGAAGATGTCGGTGGTATCGACTCTTGCTATGGAACAATCTAGGAGGAACAAAGTGTACTATGATGCTCTACACAAGTGCCAGTTCGCCAGAACAATGCTCAACGCAAGTGCAAATACCCAAGCCCTGGCTAGGATAGTCTTGAGTGTACTTTGTACCCCGGGTTGGACACACTTTGTGTGCCCCCTTCTCCAATGCCCATAGCTCACCAAACCACTTCTTCTTCCTTGAGTATTCTCCATCCTTGAATGTTCTCCATGCCTTTTCCAAGTCTCACACGAATGCTTTATATAAGCCTTAAGGTGTGTTTTCCAAACCATCACACCCTTTCACAAAGGTTGTATTCTTCCCCTTTTTAAAGAGTTTTTATACATATTCTTAATTAATCTCTCTTTTAACCAAAGGATCATAATATCATTTATTTTTCTATCTCCCTTTTAAATTTAAAGGGTTATTTCATACTTTTCTCTTCTCTTGGGGAAAAAGTTACATAACAATGAGGATAATCCAACCAGTGACTATAAAAGGGTTTCAACATAGAACTATGCAACAGCTTATTTTAGGGAAAAAGTTGAGTTTTTTTATCCAAAAAAATCAAAAAAGAACAAAAATAAAAATAGATAAATTCAAAAATTCAAATCCACTAGCGAAAACCTCTCTAAGGTGTTGCAAAATAAAAAGAAAAAAGAAAAAGACTCAAAAAATGGTGTCTACTAATGAAAACCTCTATGAGGCATCAATAGACAAGGAACTCGACCTTCCCACACAATCTTCATAGCGGCATAATCAATCAACGATCTTAGTAGAAGAATCACAACAGGTCATCTTGGGTACAAACACTATTTACTGCTCTATCTAATAAATTAACTACATGAATTAATAATAGAGATGACAATGCATACTAGGTACAAGAGTAAAATATATCTTTGTTTGCACATGAATTTATTACAAAAGAAGACCAAAGATGGTCAGCGAAGGATCAAAGTCGATCTGACTAGATCATACTACCCTCCTTGAGGATACACCATGTATTTACAAGACCCAACGATTGCCAAGAAGAACACAACTGTCAACCAACCAATGCTTATAACTACCGAAAACCAACAACCAATTAATACATACTCAGATAACCAATATTATCGAAGCATAATAATATAGGGAAGACTTACCAAACTAATGACGTTATTGTAGACAAACTTGGAAGTGTACTTGGCAAACTCAAGCTTTGAGTGTTCTTGGCAATTCAAAGAAGTGCAATGGGCAACCAAGGAAGGAAGTTGCCCTATGAAGGTTGATGGCCCTATGCTACAAAGTTTTTGTGTGATGTGAACTAGCTATGTGAGGAGGTGTTGATAATTTAATTGTTGGTGTGAAGTTGCAATCCTAAACCGTATGGTATAAAACTTGATGGTTGTTGATCATATGAACCATACTTTGCACCGTACGTTACTAGATGCAAACCGTACTTCCTCTCTGATGCACACCCCTCATACATTGCATTTACCCCTTGGTCATATGCGATAACTTCTTCCTGCAAACCACACGTTGTTTTGTCGTGGTCATATGATACAACCAATGCTTCGACGTATGCCTTGTTCCCGCCTATGAGTTCTTTTAAACGGTCGTATGGTATGTGTTTCATGTGCCCTTGCCTACCGTACAATGCAAGTATGTACAATGCAAACTCCTTTCCACCATCACCATACGCTGCAAGCTCCTTTTTGTTGTACAATGTGATGGAGTTGCTAACACTGTACTGTGTGGAAATTTCCTTGATGCCATACGGTGGAAATGATCTGTTGTATGATGAAAATGATTGGATGAATTTGTTTTGACTGTACGATGTGAACTAGGCGTACGGTATGCACTTGTTTTGATAATACACTGTGAGCTTGGCATACAGCATGCACTTGTTTTGGTCATACAATGGGATCATTATACCCTCGCCATGCTCAATGATTTGAAATAGTTTGTACGGTGCAACTTGATGGAGTTTGTCGAATGAATGAATGTCCTTGTTGTACGATGTGAACATTATATAATGGTCATAGATGCAGTTTATACCCTTCACCAACTGATGTCGTACTAAATATGCTTTCCATACCATGTGTCTTGCAATCTCAAGCAAATGGGGTTGTGCAATCTTCAACTTTTGATTGTAGCGTACAATGTGGCTATACAATGGCCTCATATATTGTTGTACAATGTAGACTAATAGTCATGCAATGCATACTGAGGGAAAATCCAGCCGTATGACAATTCTTTTCTTGTCATGCAAATGAGTTCTTTTCTCGCCATACAATATGGTCAAACCTTGTAATGTAATTGGACTTTATACTCAAGCTTTAAACTATACTTGAAGGCGTACTATTAGTAATTTTGCATTCTTCTACAAAGTTGAATACCTCTACTGCAATTGTCGTCTTTTTCCAACCATGGACTGCATCCGACGCACATAAACTATCCAACTTTCCAAAAAATCATTTTTCATTGGTTGCTCTTCACTAAGAGTCATAGCTTCAAGAAAATTACAAGTCAATGACAATACCTCATAGTCCTCCATTTGCCAGTGAAATAGGCCACAAAGACAATTTGTTTCATCATCTGAACATGACTGTAACTCCTAAATTTCTTCGTCATTTGGCTCCATCGGACCTTGACTCTCCATCCATTCTTCTCCGGAGTCTAAATATGACAAATCCAAGGAAGTTGCTTCCTCATTGACTGCTTGATTTTTCAAATCAATTATATATTTTCGGCCCTTATTCTCAATGGAGATTGTATTCTTTCTCTAGTTGTGATCAGCTTTGGCTGCCACCAACCAACCCCAACCTAACAATGGTCATACGCTTTCTTCCTTAATGAGATGACCCCAAAATTCAACAAAAATGCTTGGGTTCCGATAATTACCTTTTGTCCCATTAAAACTCCAAGTACCTTAATATCTTGTTGATCTACACCCACTAGTTGAAAAGTTGGTGGCCAAATGGTTAGTTTGCCGAGACTTTTCAAGTGTCTTCTGGAAGTACATTCACACCTAACCCGCCAACAACAATTATATTGGTGAGATTCCTTCCAAGGATCTCCATATTCACCACCGCTAGTTTCTTTTCGTGTTAACTATCAGTAACATTGGATCAATCACTTGGTCGCCCAATAATGGAGGTTCAGTTATTGGTTCTTTATTCTCACCATATTCCAATTGGGTCATAGCATGCACTGTCTCATTTTCCCTCGATACAATAGCATTTTGAAGTTCAAGAATACTTTGTAATAATTCCACTACTTTAATTGGTACAGTAGCTTGAAATACTTGTCGTGGAATATTTTTCTCAAATTGTAATTGATTTGATACCGTACATGCATTTGCATTTGAGTGGCATCGTTCATTTTCCATATCATTCTCCACTTCAGCCTTTGATTCACAAAGCCTTTCTTTTTTGTAGTTGGGTCTAGATACACAACCTTCTTTGCTTGGGCACAAGTAATGGCCAATACTTCATTATGCCTTACATCAATCATGTTGACTCTAGGCTTTTGCTTCGAAAATCAGGTGTCTTCATGGTTTCCAGGTCCACACCATTTGCACAACAATTGCACTATCTTGCTTGTTCTAGCAGTCTCTCGCAAAGTGTCCCCATTTGCGACATTGTTGGCATTGTATGATAGGGCGTCCGTTGGGGTCATATTGTATTTGGCTTTGTCCTCCTCTTTGGTTTCAATAACTGCCTAGAGATGCATTATGTGGCATCGATGGAGTGGACTCCCCTCCCTACATAAAGAGTACTTGTGAACTTCTAGTCTTCAAATTGTATGGGCACTCCTTTATTGAATGACCCATAACTTGGCAAATCTCACAAAACATCTTTTTAGGATAATTACCTTTTGTGTGCCCCTCAATTTTGCACTCAGTACACCATAGTTTGTTATTTTCTTTGTTGGTTTCCTTCTTTGCCTTCAATTCTTTCATCATTTAGATCATGTGCCTCTGAAGTGCTTGCACCATTCTTGATTCATTGTCACTATTATCATTTGAACTTCCATTCCTCCGTTTTTCTTTTACTGTGTGAGGGCATTTTATCTTCACTTTCTATGTCCATTGCTCTATTGTAAGCATCGGCATACGATGACACAGGCACGACTTTCATTTTCTTCCTTAATGAAGGGATTAACCCTTCAATGAGCCATCTTTTCTTCAATCCATCGGCCAATTGGTTCTCTAATTTCACTAGTAATTCCTTGATCCTACGATTATAGGCTCGCACATTCTCGTGCTTCCCTTGTTTGGTATTATAGATCTCTGCCACAATTTCGTTGTCATCTCTTAGGAGTTTGAACTCCTCTCAGAATGCTCTTTTCAATGCATCCCATGCATTTTTCTGTGCTGCTTCTAATTATGTGTTCCAGTCTATGGCTATCCCTCTAAGAGTTGTTGGAAATGCTCTTAGCCAATACGCTTTGTCATCTTGACCATTTGCTACCCAGATTGTCTCACAGTCTTACAATGGCTTATAGGGTCCTCCGACCTGTTTCCAATGAACTTTGGAAGTTTTTCCGCTCTACATTTAAATTTGTTGGGGGAGTCACCATCTTGCTTCCCTGTTGCACCCTCTGTGATGATAAACTGGTTGGAAAGTTTTGATTTGTACATTTCAGTGCTTTCCCTGCACTCTCAGACACGTCGCAATCCTTCACTCATCCCTCTTCAATGTTTGTCACCCTCGAGTTGCCTTCAGGGTTCTTTCAATGCTCCCTTCGTCCTAATGTTATCGACTCTGATCTTCCAATGTTTGATTCTTTCATCGGTGTCAAGTCTTCAATTTGGCATATGGTCTCTATCAAACCGTCAGTAGGTTCTCCCTCTGCTTCCCCTTCGGTCGACTTTAATGGTATGCATGGTTCTCTGACGACAAGGTTGGCAGTTTCTTCCTTGCCTTCCTTTTCACCCGAAAATGAACCTTCTTCGTCTGACAGTGATGGTCCAAACAATTTGACAATGGCAAGGTTGGCAATTTCTCCTTTGTTTTCCCCTTCATCCAATGGTGATGGTCTGAACGGTTTGTCGATGGTGAGGTTGGTGGGTTCTCCTTCGCCTTCCCCTTCGTCCAATGTTGATGGTGCGAACGGCTCTCCGGTTTGGTCGGCGAGATCAGTGTACTCTTTGTCAGGGAGCAGTAGGTGTTGTGTTGTTTCTTCCCACTCTCCCTTCGTGCATTCTCTTGTCATTAAAGTTCTCTTTCTCTCCTGACTATAGCTTCTACTTACACTTCAGCTTCTACTCTTGGGTGGACTCGGGCTTTCCCTCAAAAACTCCACCATCTTCAACTTCACCCCTCAATCGTCTCCTTCATTCTCTTTGTTTGATGATCCTTAAAGATCACCTGGTCTCTTGATCTTGACCACATTGTGGTTTCTTCCTACCTATATTGGAGACTAAGGGCATGAATCTCTCAAATCTAACCCTATTTCTTTAAGGCAACGGCACCAAATGTTTATTGCTCTATCTAATAAATTAAATGCATGAATTAATAATAGAGATGACAATGTATACCAGATACAGGAGTAAAATATATCTTTGTTCGCACATGAATTTATTACAGAAGAAGACTAGAGATGGTCAGCAAAGGATCAAAGTCGATCCGACTAGATCATACTACCCTCCTTGCAGATACACAATGTATTTAAGGGACCCAACGATTGCCAATAAGAACACAACCGTCAACCAACCGATGCTTATAACTACTCGAAACCAACAACCAATCAATACATAATCGGATAACCAATATTACCAAAGCATAATAATAGACATTGTACACCAACTACAAAAACTAATCCAAGAATCATCCATATTGCAACCAATATGTCAACAGAAGAGCAAGTACTTAGAATCAATAACAAAGGAGCAAATGCCATGACTACAATTGCACCCATTTTGGATATGCCACAAAACAATCATCGCTATGAATTCTTAGTTGAGAACCTTTTGGTCCACACATATGATGTCCCTAAATTAGAGCTCATTTGTGAACTTGTCGGTCCCAACAATCCTTGGTATCATGACATATACAGTTACCTCCATAATCAAACCTTACCACCTAACCTATTTCGTACACAACACAAAACTTTTATCCATCACTTATCTCGTTTCACCATCCTTGGCAAAACATTATATCAAAGGAGCTTCAATGGCACCCTACTCAGATGCCTTAATTCAGAAGAGGATTCTCTCACATTGAGGTGCTTTATGATATCTATGGTGCACACACAAGCAATATTATCTTTACTAAAAAACTCTTGAGAGTAGGCTACTATTGGCCCACCATGGAGCAAGACGCATGCCAATTTGTAAAGAAATGTCTAGCCTATCAACAACACGGACATTTGATTCTAGCATCATCACAAGCATTGCAATCCATCACCACTAACTAGCCTTTTCACAATGGAGCCTCAATCTTGTTGGTAAGATCCACCCATCTTCCTCCAATGGTCACAAATTCATAATCACAACCACCAAATACTTCACCAAATGGGTGGAAATTATTCCCCTTACCTATACCACTAGATAGCAAATCTCCAAATTCATCCTTCATTATGTTACCTGTCGTTATGGTATCTGTTCTACCATCAACGCTAATAATGGAAAATCATTCAAAAATAATGAAGCTTGCACTCTTTGTGAGCACTTCCACATCCAACATTGTTGGTCCACCCCATATTACCCACAAAGTAACAATCAAGCAATGGCTAAAACCCTCTTAAAAATTCTCAAAAAGACAACCAGTGACACTACTTGTGACTAGCACCTACAACTTAAGCCCTCCCTCTTAGTATATTGCACTAGCATCCACACGCCAACTAGTGGAACTCCATATTCCCTCGTCTTTGGCTCTGAAGCCATTTTACCAATTGAGATCAAACTTCCATATTTGTGTATCTCCTTATGACACCTCATTGATGATGAGTATCGGGTAGCACACCTACATGAGTTAGAACTTCTGGATGAACAACACCTCAATGCCCTTAATCACCTTCAATCATACCAGAATCGCCTTTATCATAGTTCAAACATTGTTTCAAAGAAAGGAAAGTAGCTAAGAAGAAAAATTAGAAGAGATGAAGAAAGTGATGATATGCCCCATTTGAGTAAAGAAGCAATGGCAATTTAGTTAGTGGAATGATCGATGCCCCCTAAAGAGGTCATTTGTACATAAATTGCATGAGTGGGCTCTCAAAAGAATAGATGTGAAGAAAATATTAGATGCAAGATGGAAAATGATGGAAGAAAAATAAATTATAAGATGGATGCAAGAAGCATGATTATGAAAATGAAATGATAATGGATTTATTAAGATGATTAGTTATAATAACTTTGAGTTCAACAATCTTCATTTAATATAGCAAAGGATATCATGCACGGGAGTATATAATACCAAGGTGATGATGAATCCAATGAATGGACTAACTCACAAGAAAACAACAAACAAGAGGATGCCCCAACATTCACAAAGCGTTTGATGCTCTTGGTGAGCCCATGATGAGAAAACCAACAAACATAAGGAGTTTCCTACACATCACAAGGTACTTGACCTTGGTGGATCCAGCTAGAAAACAATCGACAAACAGGACACACAGAAACAATAGACCTTGCTTGAATATATACCATTCCAAGTGCACCATGATATAAAATGATTGTGGCGACCTTGAGTAGGCATAGTATGGGTCAAAAGATAAGTCAAAAATAAAAATCAAAAGATCAAAAAGATAAACCAAAGAAACAGACAAGCAACTGTCAATGGACACACAATAGTGTTACCTCTTGCCAAGGTGTGAAAAAGACTAAAGAGATGGATTTGGATCATGCTTGATTTAGATTTTTGACATTTTTCATGAAAAGTGCATGTTTCAAGTGTGTTGTTTGAATGTTTGAAAGTGCATGTTGATGTTTGATGTTTGTGTTTATAAATGGATTGGGAGATGCATAAAATTTGTTTATCGTGGAAGACATCCTAGTCACTAAGTGAACCAAAAGACATAAACCAAGATTTATTCTACTGTAGGATGTAATCACCTATAATGTCCCCTCTCTAGGCCTAGTCAATTGGTGACCATTAGCCTATCTATCGGGCCCCTGTAGGCTAAAGTGGTTGGTTAGGGAACTCCACGATTTAGGGAGCCGCAGTTTTGTTCATTCGGCATTTTTATGGTTGGCTTTGAGTTTGGTTTTCAATATGTTTCATGGTGATGCTTTCAAAAGCGTTTTCAACCACCCGACTTGAGCTCCACATTTCTTGGAGCCCATGTCCATTTATAGTAAGTCACCATTTCAGCCTCAATCATGTCTCTTCATCTTTAGTGACACCCCGGCACATCCAGATTTGATATCCAATGCTCCGTTGTAGTTTCCGTAAATTAAGCGGGTAACTTTAAATAAATGCTTATAATATAATATGTTACTAATGTTTCACTTAAGCATTTATTTAATATTATAAGGTGATTTTTTAAGTTGGCACCTAAAGGACATAAAGCAAATATTAAAAGTGAAGTTAATGTGTTATCTTAAAGGTTGGCGTCCAATGGGAGACATAAGGGATATTTTAAAATAAAATAAATGTTTATTTTCCTAAGGAGGGGCACAGGGTTTTGAGGAGAGCATAAAAAGTGTTTTCTGAGCTCGTTTGCATTCCTATGCTGGAGAATTTGATAACAAGATATTGCTGGTTTAAATTGTGTTCATCCAAGGGCTTTGTGAGGACGAAAACCCTCATGGAGGACATCAACTGTAGGGGTGAAAGATCCTCCCTGGTTGGTATGCAAGTGGTTTCGTTCAAGAACTACACTCAATTCATTGTTGTGATTTCCAAATTTGATCGGAAGGGTTTATTTGCAAAATCTTTTGATAAATGATTTTGGAAGACAAATAGCAGGTATGATTGAAGATTTGCAATTTTGTGAAGTATTGTAGACAAGACAAAATTGGTAGAGTTTTGCATAGGGTTGCCAGAAGACAAACTATTTTAGAGTTTGGAAATATTGAAAACATCGCCAGGGAACAAGGATGCCATGCTTTGAAAATGAATGTTTATGGCTGGTCGCTATTACATCAAGTGAAATAGGGAGGCTCGATTCGTGTTTGAAATAGTTGCTAAGTTTGGACTACATATCGTGAGTTTTATGGTTGGACATGGTGTTCTCCTCAATGCTGATCGACTTGGTTATTAATGTTTCAAAATGTTGATGATGCATGGTTGCTGCCCTTAATGAACCAGAGGTGACCTTGTTGGAGGGTCGAATGCTCTTCCAAGATTGACGTGAGGTTCATTGTGCAGGTCGAGTAGTTTAGGGACTGCCGACCCCTTCATATTGACAATTGTTGCTCACTTGTAGCTAGGCGTGAGAATATAAAGGTTGTTGTTGGTGTTTGGGAGCACGTGTGGAGGTTGGGAGCACCTTTTGTAGGTTGGCGCAGGTCTGAGACAGCCATTTAATTACCTGAAAATATTGCAGACCAAGGGCATGTAAAGTGTGGGAGATTCCAGTGCTCACATCTTGGGTGATTTGCAACAGCTGCACCTCAGTATTGTCATCTGCTACCATTACAGGATGGGTTTTGAAACATTTATATTTCTGTGTATTGCAGCAAGCTGCAACATTGATTTCTGATGGTTACAGTCACCATGAATAGATGTATGCCAACTGTTTGACATATTGTCTCAAATGCTTCAACTGGATTTTATTAAGTTAACATGCTTTGATAAACTTGAAAGAATTATCCAAGTGGCATCCAAACAAACAAACTGAACAGAATCAATTGCATTCAAACTATTTGACATAATGCTTATCTAACAAACATTGGGAAGAAGTGCAAAAATTGGTGAAAATTTTAGGGGATGTTCTTACATCACCTACCCCCAATGTATAACAAGGCACATAATGCATTGGATGGAAGCATGAACTAACGAAATGGAATAGGATGAGGAATGGACGAGGACCTAAAATATAACAAAGTCTAGTTTATTACACATGACATTTGCAAGTAGGTTTTCACCATGGTGCTTGTCTAAGGCACCACTAGAGGACAATTTTTATCTTTACTACTTTGATTTTTTTGTATTTTTTCATTTTTTTCGGTTGTCAAACATGACGCTTGTTTGCCAAGATTTTATCATGGTGACTGCCTTAAGGTGCCATAGAAATGGTTTTCACCAAAGAGCAATTTTTCTCTTTAGTAGTTTCTTTTTTTATTTTTTTCAATTGAGATATTCTTTAGATTAAGCATGGAAGTGCTTGAGGTGCACAATGTTGATAGATTTGTCAAGGTCAAAATGTAAACACCAAAAATATTCCTCGAATCATCAATCATTTATTACCATTATCATTATATCCATTATTTATCATTACCATACCATTAATCATTATCACATTTATTATCATTATATTATCCATTATTAATCAATTAATTAAATAATATCTTATTATTTAATTAATGTGAACTAATTATCCATTTTTAATAAATAAATAAAATTCCTAATTATCTCCTCACAAGTTAACTCATTCTTCTAATCAGTAACTTCTTTTTCTCATTATCCATTTAATGAATTTTATTATTATCTTCAAGAGCTCAAAATGGTGTTTTTGCCATTATCAATTGAGATATCTCCTCCGCCTCTTTAAGTTGACTCCACAACCAATTGAGTCATCTCCTAATCCTTGATGAAACCCTCACAATTCATCTGATTTTTCAAAAATCTCTAAATTCATCATTTTCATATCAAGTTTTTTGTGCAAGATTATTGTAATGTCCTGTAGACTTTAGTGGATGATGGTCCCCACCCTGGTGCTCGTGCCCCAAGGTTTCCTCTCCTGGCATCCATCGGCAGTTTGGTGATGCCCTGTTGCTTAGCCCGTAGCGCCGGTTAGGCACCATTCACCACAAGTTCGAGCTTTTGGCGCAATGGTTGCTTAGCTTGGTATCAAAGCCGAGGTCTCAAGGTAGAGACTCTCTGGGGCGAGTAGACTATAATGTCCCATAGGCTTCGATGGGTGATGATCCCCACCTTGGTGCTCATGCCCCAAGGTCTCATCTCCTAGCGTTCGATGACGGTTCGGTGGTGCCCTAACGCTTAGCCCTTAACGCCAATTAGGCAACATTCACCACAAGTCCGGGTTTTTGGCGCAATGATTGCTTAGCTTTGTAAAATCCCTCATCAAGTTTTTTTTCCAATTTTTTGCACTTTTCCAAATGAGCATTTTTTCAAACAGTTTGCTTGAGTTTATATAAGATAGGTTTTTGTTTGCAGAACTTTATGTTGTTTGATTTTCCAAGATTTCACAGAACTTTTCAAGGTTTTGACATTCATAACATAAATAAGAAATGACTGAAACAAAATGCCAATCACAAGGAACTACAGTTATGAAGACTTGTAAGATATTTTCTGCTCAGTCCATAGATGTTTCAGTCTGAAAACTCATGTCAAATTCCTTCATTGCTGTCATAGGAATCAAAGAAACTAACATTCCAAAGCTACAAATACATGTTAACAGTATAACTACATGACCTTCATAGGGAAGTACCTCAACATTTGATTTAGTAGTTGGGTATTGCCAATCTCGCAAATCTGTTACAGAGGTTGCGGAGGTGGATATTGCACTTTCCACTCTTTTCTTGCACTCACTTTAGCCCCATTGATAAATATATTATTCCAAAGTCTAATTTGATAGTTATAACCATAGTTGGCAGACTTGCAGAAAACTCGCCGAGTTTTCAAAAACCCGCAAGTTTTTTTGAGTAAAACTCGCGAGTTTTTTCTCGGGACGAGTTTTTGCCGAGTTTTTCGAAAAACTTGGCTATGCAAAACTTAAAGCTGAAAACATCTTTTTTGATGTTCATTAATTAATTTTTTAAGTTCCCAAGTTTTTCCGAGTTTTTGCCGAGTTTTAAAAAACTCTCCAATTTTTCCCTTGGCGAGTTTTCCAACTATGGTTATAACAACTTTTGTAGCTGACTACAAGGATAAATGATCAATACCTTGCCTTAACCCCTCAGAACCTGAATACAAGCAGTTTTGAACCAAATACAGGTCTGCTGCAGCAAAACAGGGGCATTACAGTCAACAGCAAGCCTCAAGAAGGGTTATTCTTGTTGGCCCCACAGTTGTCGTTGCACCAAAAGATCGACCTGTTAATGCCCGATACAACCGCCAGAGTTAATGGATCCACGGGAGGCGGTTAATCCATGTCACGAATCCCGAGGGGAGTGCTGACCATCTACCAACAATCTCCCCCCTCAGCGTTACCCGAGGGGATTTGAACCTTGCACCTTTGGCTCTGATACCAATTGTTGGCCCCACGGTTGCCGTTGCACCAAAAGATCGACCTGTTAATGCCCGATACAACTGCCAGAGTTAATGGATCCACAGGAGGCGGTTACCATGTCACAAATCCCAAGGGGAGCGCTGACCATCTGCCAACAATTCTTTCACCGATTTGACACCTCTCTCTGCGGCAATGGTCAACCACAACTTTCCAACTAAACCAGCACTGAAAGTGTCAAGGAAAACTCAAATAACAAGTTTGTTCATTAACTTCAACCTTCATACTTCAAAATGAAAATACTTGAATCAGGGGCGATATGCCTTAAAATTTCATTGCATCTTGTTTATGGTTTGCTTACTCCAAAAATGGTTGGAAGGGATGCTACTAGACTAGGCATCACCTTTGAGACCGATAAACCACCCCAAACCCTAGCGACCAGCTCAAGAATCTCCCCGCTAAGCTCCTAGCTATGCCTGAGAATAGTACGGCCCTCACATTAAACTAAACCTGCTTTAAAACTGCAAATGAGCATTCAAAACCATGGTGCCCAAACTAGAACTGAAGTTTTCAAACCGTATGATGGATTAATTTTTATTTAAACAATACCCACAAGCTGCAATAGATGGTACTGCCTATCCTAGGGCATTGGTATGGCTTGATTTCTAGCTCCAAAATTAACCACTAAACACTTCACCAAAATATTGCAAAACATCCCAAAAAGGAATTTTCAAACCTGCAAATCTTTTTTTCACACAACCTGTAACTCTGAATGAGCCACACCGAATTAACCAAGGAGGATCTTTCACCACCGAGGCTAATCTTCTCCAAGAGGGTTTTTGTCCTCAAGAACGTTGAAATGAACCAAGTTCGATCTCCAAAACCACAAGGGTTTCAATCAGATCCCAAATGAGCTCTCAATCTCCTTTTCATATGCTTTTTAGGGAACTTTCCATAAACTTCCCTTTAAAAAATATTTATTAATTTATTAAGTCTTTTAACTCCAAAAAGTGATTTATTTTAATTTTAAAACATTTGCAGCACTGAAAGTCACTTTTAAGTGTCTGATTAAATATTTTAATTAAAATGGCAACCTTAATAAAATTAATTAAATATAGCTCAATATTAGGCCCAGTTAGTGGAAATGGCCGAAATGCATCGGAACTGAAAACTAACTACACAAGAGTGATCTCGATGATGAAAGATGATAAACAAACCCAACTGGGTGACTTACTAAAAATAGACGCTCCCTCCAAGAATCTTGGAGACCACATCGAAACCGGAAATCATATCTGAAAGTTGCATATGAATCCTCCAAAGTCCAAACCACTTGAACTCACTAGAAACATCAAATAACTCCTCTGATAACGCTGACACACCTAGAAGGTCAATGTCAACTGCAATGCAAGAGAATCCACAAATGGGGACATTACAATTACTCTATCATCTTTATCACTAAAATATCATAATGTTATGCTGCTGAATTGCATTCACATTGTTTACGAGCAAATCATTCTAGTGTGCTCAATCTTGAGGTCTGCAATAGGATTTGGTAATACAACTTAGTTTCTTTGTGATTTTGAGTCTTTTTATTTTGTGTTTCCATTTTCTATTGCCTACAATTTCCATGGTCAAAGAATTTCCATGGTCAAAGGCATATCTAATATTTCAGACTTCTTATGCGTCTATCCTAGATCCATTTGTTTCACATAAACAAGAAGCAAGTTAATGATATGACAAAATGCAGAGTATCAATTATCTATGCTGGACCATTGATGTACATTGTTATTATCACTTACTTGAACTAGAAGGATATTGCACAGTAAAAGCTAAGTTTCAGTTCCATCCCTAAGCATAAATTAGAGGAACCCTATCTTGTATACTCACTATATGCTTTTATCATTCTCACAATAAGGAGCTGTCCTCTTGAAGCCCAAATGTGTTTTATTGAAAAACTAGCATTACTCGTGCAAGAATACACTTTGGTGTGCATGTGCAAATATTAAGTTCTGTTGAATTTTTAATCATCTGCAAGCATTTATAGATTGAAAATCTCTTTTCTGCGAATCTCTGAAAAGAAAAATCATATTTACAGCAGCAACTTTCTGTCTGAAGAAACTCTAATAAATACACCATTATAAGGTTTCAGAGACCATTATTGCCAAAAGGAAATAAGGCAGGGTAGCAGGAAGGGCAGAGAGGGGAAGCGCTCGGATTGGGGGAGGAAGGGGGAGAATGATGAATTAGTCTAGGACACCTCTTTGTGTCTATCAGGACACCTGGGAACAGAGGCCCAGCTAACGACCAGGCATGGACATTAGCCCATTCCTATGTGTTTGGGGTTTGTAATGGTAGGGCTCAAATCTAACCATATTATGGATTCAAAGCCAACCCCAAGGTTCTTTAAGAGCTGTGCCATAATGCTTAGCATTTAAATTCTATGTTCATGTCACCTTAGTTGCAATAAGATGACTCATAGCTATCAAGGAGATGTGGTAAGGTTTAAACAAGTAACAAAAAATACATTCCTAAACATCCCATTAAGGGTTTTCTCCAACATTATATACTCAAATTTAGGTCGCAAATGGATTGATCCCACCTGTAAAGGGTATGGGTGAAAACTGCAGGTGCAGAGAAATTTTCAACGTTTATGGTTTAAAATTAAATGTGGAAGTCTATTGGGCGTTTCCCATCGGTTGAGAATAGATTTGATACAAATTTAAATTGCGAACTCCTAAGAAAACTTATGAAAGGGTAAACGTTGAGACCTCTTCAAGTTCGTCGAGCACCTGGTCTGTATCAGCCAAATTCCAGTAAGTAAGAAGCTCGTCCACAACGGCCAAATTATCTCTGGTTTTGGAGAATCCAGAAAAGAGTCTCTCCACGTCGCTCTTTGCCTTTTCTTTTATTACTCTTCCCAACCTACCAAAGAAACCCACCTTCTCATTCTCTGCTGCGCAAACTATCCTTCCTGCTAAATGTCTATGAGATTCAAATGAATAATGTAGAGGCTTGGAAACGAATGATTTGGTGAATGTCAACGATTTCTGTCCACGGTTTTGCTGGTGTGGCGGAAGTAGGGAGAAAAAATAGCCGTGCGCAGCAGCCATGGCCACCCAATTAGCATGGCTCTACCACAATCGGCAAATCCATTTCATATTTATCTTTCGCTCGATTTATCGGTTCGTATTAAGTTGTTAATTAATGCTTAACAGCATGCGAATATTTATCCCAATTTTATATAAATAAATACATTTTTTTTAAATAATTTTGAAGAGTAATGGTGGTGTTCTTATAAATTGGGAGTACGATCATATTATAGTCATGATAATCTTAATGTGTAGAAATCATGATCGTTGTCAGTTTTATACTTCTTGTTCGTTGATTTTCTCTTTTGACATATTGTTCGAGGCTTAGTTTTAAGATGTGATTTTTTTGTCTTTTTTTTAATATAATGTTTTTTTTAATTTTATATAATTAAAATAAATAACATTATTTTATAAAAAAATAGATTGGTTTAAACGTTCCGATTTTAATATTTGATTAATAGTGTAATGGTGAAAATTGTACACTTATGTTCTTTTCGTTTATATTTTGAGTCAGTTTTGATTAATGTTCTTAATGTAATGATTAATCTATGGATGTTATATTCTTACATTAATTTAATTCATAACATTGAAAGAAAATTTACAACAATATAAACTATTTCCACATAATCTCAATAGAGACAAACGTGCAAACAAGGATATAGAATCAATAATGCAAAAAAATAAAGAACATATCCTGAGACAATGTCAAAGTGTACCTTAGAAAATCCTCTCAGTGGAAAAAACTCATCCTCCAAAAACACCCACACAACTCAATGTATTATCTCATGAACAATATTATAATGCACATGCATTATCTTCATGCAAGTCTTTTAAAATAGCAAGCACCCTAGTTGTATTCCTCCATGTGAACGAGCAAAAGAGAACCATTTAGCCACACATCCTAATCCATGCTTCCACATATGCAACCTACCAAAGATGATCAATCCAACCTTAGTTGTCAAACCAAAGGTTACACAAGTCGAACCTCAACAACTATTCATGTGCTTACTTTTATAGAAGCAATAGTTTACAAAACCATTAGGGACAATTGAGATGAACGTCTAGGCCCTATTCATGCATTTTCACTTAGACTTGGTAGGAAAAAAAAAAAAAAAAAATTGCATGAGAAGTCTTTTAGATGATAATTTATCATCAAATGCAAAATATTCTTAACAAGGAGGTGGATGGGTTTGTGGCCCAATTGTTTTTATGAGAAGCATATTACTAAAAGGCTTCTACATCACCACATCTACAAGCAGTTGTAATTTAGCACTCAATTGGTTTTAGAGAGATGCTAGAAGGATTGCCTCCTAAAAGAGATCATGATCATCACATTCAACTAGAACTAAGAAGTCAACAACCAAATATTAGACCCTACATGTATGGTGATTTACAAAAAAAAATGAAATCAAGAAGATGCTAGAGGTAGGTATTATCAATTATAATCATAGTGCTTGTTCCTTTGCAATGGTAATGGTGATAAAGAAAGATGGCACTTGCAAGATGTGTCTTAATTATCTAAGAGTTCAACAAGTACACCATAAAAAGTTTTTCATTTTAGTATTTGATGATTTGTTAGATGAGCTTAATGGTGTTGCTTAATTTGTTTACCAAACTTGATCTTCATTTTGTGTATCATCAAATCAAAATGAGGGATGAAGAAGTACATAAGAAAATTTTCAAACCCATGAGAACCACTATGAATTTTTGGTAGTGCATTTCAATCTCACAAATGCACCGTGTAAATTTTAAAGTTTGATGAATGTTATCTTGAGAACTCATTTTTGTAAATAAATATTTGAATATTTTACAACATCTTGATATATATCAAAACTTGGGATGAATACTTGTAGTATGTAAATTGGGTTTTGGATATTTTGGAGAAATACCAACTTTATGCTAAGTCATTTAAGTGTGTGTTTAAAGTCAAATAAGTGCATTACTTAGGTCATATGGTTTCACATGAGGGAATTAAGATGGACCATCATAAGATCAAGGTCATTGTAGAGTGGAAAATTCCTAGGAACCTCAAGAACCTATGGGGTTTCTTAGGGATTATAGGTTACTCACATATTTATAAAGAACTATGGTAGTATAACATCACCTATCAAAGCCTTGTCGAAGAATGATTCCTTTAAGTGGAATGAAACAGCTAGTAAGGTAATTGAGAAACTATAGTTCTAGCTACTCTATATCTTTTTAAACATTTAGTATGGAACATGATGCTTCAAAATATGGCAGAGGAGTAGTAGTTGTGTAAGAAGCAATACCCATAACATTTGAGAGTTTCCAATTCAAAGGTAAGAATTTATTGAAGCCAATTTATGAGAAAGAAATGTTAGCTATCTCACATGTAGTCAAATAATGGAAGACTTATCTAATGGGAATATATTTTCAAATAAAGATAGATCATGAAAGTCCCAAATACTTAGAATATAGTGTCATTTGATGGATAATAAATATGGGTTGCAAAGATGTGTTGGGAATAGGATGCCATTTGATTGCAATCCTAAACATATTTCATGTATCTCCTAAGTCCTTGGAAAGTGTTCCCCAACACTAGGATTGGAAAGAGATTAAATTTGAATGAAATGAACATGTAAATTGACATTTTTTATTATTCCTAAATGATAGGAACATGTGGGGATGTCCAAGAAGAGCTCCTACAAGATAGGAGCACAAGGGGTGCCCACATGGAAGGTGGAACCCACCTTGCTTCAGTTAACTATTTGGAGGATTGATAACACTTCAGTAATGCATGTTTTGATCCTACAAATTATTTACATGAGTGGAGTGGCACTATCAGTTCAGTATCAGTTTAGTTTAGTTTAGTTCAATTCAATTTAGTTCAGTCCAGTTATGATTCAGTTATCTTCAATTACATGTAGTTATTTTGAGTTGACTGCTAGTTGACTTGAGTTGACTTGAGTTGCATGACTAATGACTTCAGTTGCATGACAAATAACAATTGGATACTTTTAGTTAAGTGGGGATGATCAATCATGCGTAATGTTTGCATGAATTGGTGGAGAGATATGTTTTGGTTAACTAAGATTGACTTGGGTCCACCTCGGGCGCCCAAGTTAGCCTCTTTCAATTAACACCTTTTGCATGAGAAGATATGTACAAGGCTCAGTCAAGTGGGCCTATTCTTGGGCACCAACTTGGAGGTGAAGTTTGCATGATATCTTCTTGACCAAAGTTCGGTTAAGCGTTCAATTTGGGGCACCTAAATTAAGGAAGACTTTGGTTTGACTTCATATTACAGTGTGGAACTCTACTTGCCCAATCTAGGCATAGATTTTTGTGAGGAGCTTTATGCTCTTGAATTGAACAACTCTTATGAGTTTACATGCTCATATTATTGTCTATTAATTGCAGCAAGTGCATGAGAGTTCCATGAGAGTTTATTGCAGGTTGTGAAGAAGGATTGTTGAAGGAAAGGAAGCATATCAATCAAGGATTGATACAGTATTATTGTAATCTTGTTCTAAGGTTAAATAATACAAGTGTTATTGATTTTGGTGGATTTTTTTCCTGAAAGGGTTTCTCCACGTATATGTTGTGTCACTTCTATCTCCTCGTCTCATTCTTCTACAATATTTTGTCTCTTTCTACAATTGGTAAAATTGATCTAAATAGATTAATCATACACAACTTGAATTGTGACAAAGAACACTTAATTAGATCTACAGTCTCATAGTTTTACAAGTTTTAAGCTATAATATTACCTTCATTTTCAACAAGATGTTGGGATATGCCTTTGTGATCATATATAAGAAAAGAAAGGAGATTTTTGTGGCTAATGCTCTATCTATGAGGGAGAAACCCACAAAGTCACTATTGTACACCATTTTCATGCTACAAAATTTTGGGCAAATGAGGCACAAGAAGTGTGGGAGAAGGACAAGAATACTCAAATTGTCATTGAGAGACTCCAAAAAGATTCAAGTGTGTGATATAAATATGAATAGAAAGAAAATGCTTTATGGTACAAGAATAGGTTGTACCTATGTAAGAACTAAACCCTTGAGTTTAGGGTGTTGTAAAAATCACACACTTATCTATTAGGCAGGCACTCAGGAATCTTGAACATTTATCATAGAATCATGCAAGGTTTCTTTTGGGATGTGTTCAAAGGGGATGTTCAAAAATTTGTATTAAAATGCATGGTTTTCCAACAAAATAAAGGGGAGACAATTAAGACTTTGGGTTTTCTAAAACCCTTATCTATTATGAGTTAGAGATAGGAGGAGGTATACATGGATTCGTCATGGGTTCTACTATATCTTAAGAAAAAAATGGCATCATGGTTGTTGTGGATCATCTCACCAAATATGCATATTTTTGTCTTTTGTCACACCCATTTGTAGTGAGAACTATAGCAACAACACTTATAAATACTATTCAAAATTACATGAGACTCCAAAAGTCATAGTAAGTGATTAAGATTATATATTTACAAGTAAAATTTGGATTGATTTATTTTCATATTTGGGCACTTGGCTTGCTCATAGTTCATTATATCAACCCCAATCTAATGAATAAATTGAGGTGATAATGAATTCTTGGAGAGTTGTCTCTAATGTTTTTCTTTAGTTAAGCAAGAGAAATGGGTGTAATGGTTGTCACCAAGAAAATGGTGGTAGAACACTTCTTTCCATAATTTATCAAAATTGTTTCAATTTTTACATTATAGGAGTATTGGCCACCATCAATCACCTCTTTCTTGTAGGCACACCTAAAGGTTCAAACAGTTGAAGAATGCGTTAAAAATAAAAAAGAGGTACTTGCTAGTCTTAGGGAGAACTTAACAATGGAAAAAAATATATAATTAAGTAACAAGATGATCAACACTATAGTGAAAGGAATTTTGAAGTGGGATATTGGATCTTTGTGTATTTATAATTATATAAGCAAATATCATGGAAACAACAAAAGAAGGATAAGAAACTTGCACCAAAGTAGTGCGGTCCTTAGAAGGTGTTGCAGAGGATTGGTGATGTAGCATATAAGTTCAAGTTACCTATGTCAACAAAAATTCATCCACTCTTCCATGTTCATGCTCAAAGAAGGTTATTGAACAAATAGTTGTAGCACATACTAAGTTACCAAAGCTTGATTAGGAAATTAAAATAATTTTGGATCTTGAAGGAATTCTTCAAACACGCACTAAGTGCTTGTAGTCAAGGGAAATCACATAGTATTTGATATAATATAAGAACTCTCTAGTTGATGATGCTACAAGATAAATTGATAACTTTGTGCAAAAATATTAACAATTGATTAATGCCAAGAATCATGCTTCTTTGAAGAGGAGGCATACTACACCCTTAATCCTTTAATGTATATAGGGTTATGAGTAGTAAAGTTGTGGCAACCTTAACTCTTAATTAAGTTATATAATCATTAAGATAGTTTATATAGGTAGCTAAGTCAGCATGGGTGGCATGCAAGGTATAATTAGGGTATATATAGGAGCTAGTGGTTAGTTTATGATCACCATATTGCAAGTTGTGTTCTCATTGGAAATATTTGGAGGTTTTCTCCCTTGAATTGGCTTATTACTCTCATTTATTATCAATTATTTGTAATATATTTCCTATTATATTCTCCTGTTATGCAATTTATTTTATTACAAGTGCTTGGTGGTTTATCTCTAATGTTTATCTTCAAAAAAATAGGAGATATGGATGTAATGGTTGCCACTAGAAAAATTGTGATATAACACTTCTTTCCATACTTTATCCAAAATTTCTCCATTTTTAGCAGTATATGTACACCATCCACCATCAACCACCTCTTCATTATTAGCACACCCAAAGGTCTAAAAATTTTAAGAACACACTCAACATCAATAAAAGGTAACTACTAGTCTCAAATAAAACTTTGCAATGACATAAAATAGAATCAAGCAACAAATGGATCGATATTTCAATGAAATGAATTTTTAAGAAGGAGAATGGATCTTCATGCAGTTACAACCATATAAGTAAATACCACTAAAATTATAGAATAAGGATAACAATATTGTGCACCAAAATTTTATGGTTCTTATAAGGTTTTACAAAGGATTAGTAGTGTGCCAAATAAATCAGAGCTACCAATGTCAATAAAAATACTCTAGTCTTTCATGTTTCGTGTTTGATGAAGGTTATCACACAAATAATTACAACACAAACTAAGTTCCCAAAACTTGACGAGGAGAACAAAATGATTTTTGAAGAGGGAATTATTCAAATGCATATAAAGAGGTTGTGGATGAGGGTAGTCATAGAGTATTGGATCAAATGGAAGAATTCTCCAGTCAAAGGTGCTACATGAGAAAATGAATAGTTTGTACAAAAGTATCTATAATTAATCTACATTAAGGATATTTCTTCTCTAAAGAGGGGGAATGTTATGCCCTTAACCCAATCATTGTATTAGGATATGTGTAGCTAACATGTGGCTAGCATAACCCTTAATTAAGTTATATATCATTTATATAGTTTTGTATAGATAGTTAAGTTAGTTTGGGTGATATCCAAGGCATTGGTATGGTGTATATAGGAGGTAGTGAGTAATAGTTTATCATCATATTACAATTTTTTCTTATTAGAGATTTTTGGAGGTTTACCCCTTAAAAGTGATTTATTATTCTAAAGTATTATCAAATATTTGCAATAGATTTCCTATTATATTTCTTCTATTGTGCAAGTTATTTCATTACATCATGGGCCTCCTTCATGAAATGTATTTATAACAAAAAAATATCATCTCAAAATGAGGTTGCAGACAATTAACATACATGGATACTTTATTTTCATCATTATCCACGTGAATTGCATGGATAGTAAGTCGATAGAACTTTTTTGTGTAACCATTCAAAGATGTCTCTCATTGATACAAGTTTTGGAGATTCTTGAAGAAAAAATTATAATGATTAGTTCTTGGGTATGAACTTGCCCTTGACATTTGTCATAATTAAATCCTAATTTGAGATCCTACTCTTCTCCCTTTGTAAGAAATTATCTTAGACTTGTTAGCATATTTTTGCTCTCAGGCCTAAATAGCTAAACAATAGGGTGCTACTAGAATTTATACTAATGAATATAGTCCTAGGACTTATTTTGGTTTGCAAATATCTTCAAGCATATTTTTTTATAAAAAGTGTTGTTCATATTTCAAGGTTTTAAGTTATGGTCATAAGTTATGCCTTTTTACCTTTTGGGAGGTGTTTTGGTATTCAATATTCCTTGCTTTGTCAAAAGTATCCAAAAGAGCCTTATTACTTAGCCAAATTCCATGTTGAATGCTTTTGGAGGGAAGTTTTGCATTGAAATTTTGATTTTCAATAGACTTGGGTCAACTCCTTTAGGTTTTTGCACCTTTCCAGGTCTTCCTCCATAGTTTTTCAAGTTTTCTCTAACAGTCATGATTATTTCAAGTATTATATTGGAAGGAAAACATGGAGTTTCAATCTTCTTTGACACATAGCCTCAATATTTTTAAGTATGCAATGTGGGATTTCTATTTGTTTCAGTTTATGAGCTTTAAAATTACTATTATGAGGGAATTGAATGTGGAAATCTATTTATGATGAGTAAAATAAGTGTTAAAAAGGTTGTATGGTCTCTATGTATCATCATCTTCCTTATATGTAAGAGCATGCATGAGGTTTTTAATGAAAATACACTACACTTCAATATGTGCAAACTTTGTTTATAAATCTCTATAAAGGGATTGTTGCAATAGATAATGAGTGCATTTTCCCTTGTTTTGTGTTTCATTACCAACACCAAATGGTGGAGCAAGGCATGCCAAATTTATAGAGGGTTGAAAGAGTCATAAGAAAGCTCTAATGTGCGTTATTAAACCTTTTTTTTAAAGATAGATATGGAGGCGTGTTGCAAGGTATGCAAGTCACTGTTAGAACTATAGCTTAAAGTCCAATGTGTATAATCTATGGTAATCAAAATATGACCAATAGTTGTTAGAAAGGTTGTGAAGAATGATAGTGATAGGGTTTGGTGATCTTTTCAATCCCAAAATCTAAAGTGAATAGAGCATTCTATGAAAAGGGAAGTTAAGGTGAGAAGACAATAAATCATATGAAAATGTGAAATGAGATTGATGGTGCATACCCATGATAATGAAGAAGGATAGTGCCAACACAACAAAGACAGTGATAGATCAATCAAAGTCTTCATGTGACAATGTCATGGGTTAAAGATAGTCTTTATGTTACCTTACCAACCTTGTTCATGGCATAAGAGATGGAATAAAATCATGACAGAAGAGATAGAAGACCTTTTTAACAAAGATTCTACGTAAAGAAAATGGCATGTTAAACAAGCATGGCAATGGGAAGAGCATGGTAGTGTTTCATTAAGTTACTCAAGTTTAGATGAATGAATAGAAAAACATGAAAGAAACATCAAATATCAAGAGGTGGAGTATGCAAGATCCAAGTATCCATGCACAATGACAAAGAAGTTATTGAAAAACATAGTGATAAGATGAATAGAGAACAAGAACACTAGCAATGCCAAGAGTTTTCATTTGTCATACTTGTCCTAGATTGTTAGTGTTTCATGGAGTTGTTAGTATGTAAAAGGTTGTCATACTTCCATGAGGCATGTTATGTGGTAGAATGGTGTTAAATATCATAAGAGGTTTCCTATGACAACATGAGGAGTTTCATCTTGGTATATGCATAGAAGGAAGCATAGAAAGAAGACCCTTATCAAAGCCCTGTTAACCCTTACCAACTATCAATATATGGATGAAACATTATAGGTACCCTATAGAGTTGTTGAGATATCAATAAGGTTGGGTAATTGTTATACTATGATAGAAAATAAAAAAATCCTCCTAGAACTTCTAAAAGCCACATCTATGTCCAAGATGAACAAACAAATATCTCTATCAAGATGCAAAAAAGGATTCATCACTATTTTGTGAAGATTATTGTGGCAGGTAATAAATGATGTCTTGAGAGGGTTCTAAAGCCACAAGAAGAGAAAATTTATAGTGTCAAAGGCTTTTTATACAATTTTTAGTAGATTGACACTAGATTAAGAGTAGTGGTGAGTCTGTGACACCAACATGATGATGAACATGACAATATAGGGACCAGTGGTGCACAAAGATCAAGTGAGATAGCAGAAATAATAATGATAGAGTAATGCATGCATGTTCTTGGTTTGTATCTTATTCCCAAGTTTTGTGAGTATTTGTCAAGGCCCTAGTTAAAACCTTTGGAAATAATGATGATAAAGACAATGGATAAGGGTTACAAACCTTGTAATGGTTTTCAAATTTGTGATCTCTAAATAAACAAACATAACTTTTGGAGAAATATATAGAGGGTAGAAAGACTACATGCCTATAAAATTATTGTGAGATATCTTGAAAACATAGTGGGTTAGAGTATTTATTGGTAGCTCTATGATGGTCTTATGCACAAAACAAAGAGGATCAATATAGGATTCCTATGTGACAAGTATAGTGTGTTGTGTTGATGACAAACCATAGACAGGTGTTTGAGGACAACCTTGGCTTGAAAATAATGCATGATTTTATGACACAATTAAAGATGATACTCCCTTTAACCATGTGAAGAAGTCATGAGCAAAGGAAACACATAGATAGTAGAGATATTAATGAAGGTGGCACATATGTCATTTTCAAGCCTTGAATGATCTCCCACACCCTCTTAGGGCATTTAATCACTTTCAAGTCACCTATCACATGTCCTATGAGTATGTAATAAGGAGTTATGGATAGTTGCAAGGAAGTAATGGTAGTTTAATAAGATAGACAACCGATTGAGAGAAAATAGTAGGCTATTGGCTAAGTCATTCACCTTCTAAAGCATATAGGAGCATCTTAAGTTGGACAAGGTCAAGAATTTAAATAATTCTTCAATAACTTCCATCATGGAGCAAATTCCAAGGATCATAACTAGGATGTCACTTAGTTGGGTTCTTGAGGGGGACTTTGACCAAGAAAACAAGGCAAGCATATCATTTATGTCTCCTTGAAACATGTGACTAGTTTGTAGGAAGTTGTTGAACAACTCAATAGGGGTGCCTAGGGGAAATTTAAAGTTAGTGCTAAGTGTTGTAGCTTCAAAAAAGTTCTTTCTAGCAAAGATATTGTCTTGTAACTTAGAAAATCCAGTCTTGAAGGTTGAAACAACATGTAACACTTCATTTTTTAAAGTGATATTAGTCATTTCAGACTATGTACTACTTTAATACACCTTTTGAGAAATAAAATTCAGCATTTAGCCTTCTAAACTATCGTTATATTGTGTGAAATATGATGATTGATGTGCATGTTAAATTATGTGATTCCATGAATTCGTCAAGCATATGTCTCATTTTTAGCACCTTCAAATAGAAAATTACATATCTTAATTAGGTTATAGCTTGTGTTACTATAAAAACATCTTGTAATTGTGAAGAATATCTCATTTTTCCTTCTAGAACTATCAACAATAAAACCAATTTATAAAATACAAATACATGTGAGCATGCAAAAACATTGAAGTTGTGCCTTAAATAGTTGAACTATTGAAATAATTTTGTGTCAAAAACAATAACATAGGTCTTAGTATCAATTTGGTGCATCACCTCCATAACACTTAGGTTTATTTTGTGTCTTTTCTCCCCTTTTCTCAACAAACAACAATAGTTCAAAGTCAGTTTAGGTGAACTACCAAGGAACGAGCCCTCTTTGGAGGTTAATATTTGATTATCAAAGCCCACACTTTGAGAGGGATTCCCATGTTTCACTAGATAGCTAAGTTAGGTGCTTAGCAAGGGTGCATATCCAAGTGATAAGAAGACTAAGTCCCACCACAAGACAAAATGCACACTCATCTTTTTAGCTACAAACTTCACACACTTAGGGTGGTCTATGGATTTAAACTCAAAATTTTTGTCTAGGTTAGTAATTCAATCTAAAAAATATTTTAGAATTAATATTATTGATTTTCTCAAGAGATAAAATCATGGTTTCTTCTTACCTTCATCAACTCCAAGGTAAATATATCTTCTATAGTGAGTTCATCCTTTGAACTTGAAATACCATCATCACATGTTTCACAATCCATTATCTCATCATCAATGACAACCTTGGTCACAAATTCCCCTTGTTTTTGTGCAATCTCCAAAACTTCAATCCTTACTCAAATTTATCTAAATGTTTTTCCATATCATTGTCACATGGTGCTCTTTGGTTTCTACCAATCCTCATTCCAACTTTGGGGGCCATTTTGACCTCCAGAACACCCATAATGTAACACACACAATACTTTTACCTTGATTATGGAGCACAACTTATCTTATGTCAACTAATAATGTGGCAATAATGTATTAAATGAACAAAAATTTATTGGACATACAAAGTACACAATGAAAAGGAAAATAAATGTTTACAGAGAAATGAAATACCAAATTCCATTAACTTGCAAAAATATTTTAGATTACAAATTGGCTATCCATTCATTAGGAAATTACAACATGCATAGAGACTATGTGCAATGAATCTAGCCATCTCTTAATAGCTTCACATTTCTCAAACATAAAAATAAGATAATTCATGGCCCAACCTCTGGTGATTATATCTTGGTGTTTAAATTTATTGATTGCAACCCTTCACTTCACAACTTCCTCGACCTACTCTCTACCTCAAACACTTTACTTCTAGATCTAGTGCATATAAATAAAATAAAGAAAACTAGGTAGAAAAAAATGATACAACTACCTAGGTAAAAACCTTTTTCTATTGTGTGTCATTAAATTTTCCCAAACACTATTAGTTAGCTCGTGATGTTTTTCCTCTTTGTCAATGGTCTATTATGGTTTCTATTTTTTCAATTAATATAACCAATATGTGTTCTCAAACATGCTATAAAGTGTTACACCCTATTTCTCAGCTACCAGATTAATTTTACATTTATGGGTAAATATGATATTAAATGCAAAATCATGACTTTAATATGTTCAATGGATGAATGAAATACAAGAATATGCATTATGATGTTAATTATTTTTAATGTTTTAATGATGCAAATGATATATGATGGATAAGATTTTCATGTGATTGGCTAACTACGTTTATGATGCACTAAGTTGGATGCAAGAAAGAATCGAGCCTCCAATAAGAGAGTGGGAGTATCACCCAGGAGAGCAGTTTGGTATGGTAACCCCTAATGTACCTACTTGAGCTATCACACACTCACATCCTAGTTAGTCAAGTTAAGTCAAGTTAGTTCGAGATTCGGTAAGTAAACCCTTGGTCATAGTTTTTAGGATAATTGGAATGTTTATTGATCTTTAATTTCCTTTGGTTGTTTCTTTGGTTTGAATTAAAGTGACTAAATCTTTGTATTGGGTATATGTTCTTCTTCGTGTAGTTGATATATATGTTAATCAATACGTATATACATTAAATGTATATATGTATATATGTGACAACTCATGTATATGAGCATATACACATATGCGCACAAGTAGGTAGAAATACTTACATATACACATATACGAATATGACATACACATGGGAAATCAATTGGATATATATATACACTTTGTATATATACCTATCAATAAATATATGTGTGTGTATGGTTATTTTTAGATGTTAAAAATAATGATATATGTATACATTAATATATATACATACGTATTTGATAATGTCTACATACATACATACATATATATTAATATACGTATATACATTTGATATATATATATATGCATATGATTGGCAACTAAATGGTTTTAATCTATATGTTAATACATATATATAATATATATAATGATTAAGTATATATATATTATATATATATATGGTTATATATATTGAATAATATGAATTGATACCAACACATATGTAATGTGAGATAAGTGAATAATGTAACGCTTATATAAAGCAAATAGCTTAAACATAGCATAAACTAAATGCTACACATATATTCATATATGTGATAGAGTGATTATTGCCACAAAATTGAGTGCATAGTATAAAGCGCATGGAATGCATTATGAATGACATTTAATAAACTAAATGATGCACTTATTTTTTGTGTCATGTAAAAGTAAAGAGATGCATTTAAATATCAAAGTTGTTAAGTATTTGGAAAGCCATGCACAAGCAGATAAAAGCATTGGACTTGGTCAAAGCCATGAGTTGGTAGCAAGGTAAAAGAAGTTTGTATTGTGTTTGACTGGAAGCCACTAATATAGGCGCCATAAGCAAATTGTGGCAAGCAAAAAAAGCCACGATGGAAGTAGAAAACCTATAGGAAACCATTGCAATGTTTGACTTGGTAAAATAACCATTGTTGGAAGTTTTTGGAGGTGAATCAATCATGAATAAGAAGTTGAGTTTGTTGGGACTGTATATGTGTTTGTATTATGATTCTTTTAGCAGCCACATTTCATCCAACCTTGCTTAGTCAACCTGATTAAGAAGAGAAATTGGTTTTGGATTTATGTTTACAGTTTAGAGGTGGCAAAAGGTTGCGATTGGAGAAGCTAAATTGTAGCATTAAGTTTATCAATGTTTAGTATAAATAGAGGGCAACCTCTTAGTCTTGGCATTCATTCTTTGGGGAAATCATTTGCAAGTCCATTCTATTGTAGTTTTTCTTTGTGCAAGTAGTGTTGAATGCAAGTAGTGAAGAGTGAGATTTCTTGGGTGTTTGTGAGTTATTTAGAGAGAGCTTTTAAGTGTTGGGAAAGAGGCTTGAATTGGAGCTGATAGTAGAAGGAGCAGCAAGCGGAGTTCTGGTATTGAGCTTAGAAGGAAAATTCATCATTGGAAGCTAAATTTCCAGGCATGCTAGTTATTCTAACCTTAACTCCTTTCTATGTTGGACTTACATTTTTCTGATTGAATGCAAGTGCTTGAGCAAGTTATAGTTATTTGCCAAAGTTGTTAAACAAGCTTGTGCATGTAGCTAGATTGGTTATAAGTTGTTTTGGATATCATATTAGTATGATACCTATATATAATTATTATGAATGTTATGATTGTATGGTGTAGTTGTATTTAACTATCTAGAAGGTATATGTATATGATACCAAGACGATTGCATGTTACACATATGTTTGCATGAATTATGATGTTAGTAATGCTACATGTAGACACATAGAAATTACCACTAAGCCTGTCAATTTATTAAAACCCCTTTTTCATCTTTGATAATTAAATAATCTTAATTATTTAATTAGTACCCAATATCATAAATTCTTCTATTAATTAAATAATCTAAATTATTTAATTAATTCATTTTAGCCTTTTCTGACACAAATTAATTAAATCTTATTTAATTAATTGCCTTTTTGCTTATTCATTTCCAAACAAAATGATAATTTGATTTTTCCAATAATGTTGTTCTTGATTTTGTAAATCAGTTCGTTTCCTCTTGCTTCTTCACTTTCAAAATTAATCCATTGTCATCTATGCATTTATTAGTGAATTGAAACTTCAATATTTTGTTGTATTTGTCATAGGCTAGTTAAGTGCATAAAGAATTAAAATTCTAAGGGCATTGATTATTTGGTAGCAAAATGGAGAAGAGCTATAAAGATAATTCAATGGATGCATGAAGGATTGAGTGAGATTGTTTCATTTTGTTTTACGCTTTTTATGTTTACATTGTTCTCGATAGTTGATTAGGGTTTTGGTGTTTATTGATTTAATAATGCTTTAAACTTGAAAATCTAACCCTGATACAAATGGTGAACCTGACGTGAAGGAGCACTACATTCTTCATGGGCATTCAATGTGTTTTTTTGATCCTATATTTTGCTCGATCTTTTTGCAGGAAGAATCTCTTGATTTGGTGGCTACATGATTCAGTTTGATATGATTTGATAATTGTCCCTGATAGCATTGTTTAATCCAGGATTTGATGCTATATTTTGCTCGTTGTTTTTACAAGAAGAATCAAACCATAGAAGTTGAAAAACTAGTAAAGAGGTTGATCTCAATCACATCTTTCACTGTTCAAGTGATTAATTCAGCTAACAAATTTGATTCAACAAGTTTTGTGGAGTGTCATGTTTATATTTGTCTTGATTATTTTGCATACATTGTACATGCCATAATATTTTGCTGCAACTCTCCAGTTTGTATTCAAAAATTTTGCCTTAAAATCTTTAGATTCTTTCACACTAGCACCGAGTGAAATGCAAAAAATTGTCTACTCTTCTTAAAATCTAAGATAATTCTTCTACTGGTGAAGTTCCCTTTGCCGAAACTCTTAGGTTTTCTGGCAATTTCTCCTGAAGTTTGAAGGCTTTCATCAAGTAAGTTTTCCAATCTTTTGGCCCGCTCCTTCCAATACTAGGTGGAATCATGTTCAACATCTATTTGCCATTTATTTTTGCAAATTAAAATGTCTTTGTTAAATCTTGGAGTTGCATCTCCAAATGCATAATCTTGAAGAATTGAAATTGCCCTCTTGTCTCCAACACAATTATCTGCTTCAAACATATGTTCCTCCAAAATTTTGAGTTCCTTAAGTTTAAGCCTCTTGATTTTGCTTGTTTAGAATATCAATTTGTTCATTCTTGAAGGAATTGGCCCACATTTTAATGCTCTCTTTGCCCACTTGGATGTAGTTTTTTTTCCTATGCATTGAATTCATTAATGCTTCAGGATCATTAGATCGTGTCTCCTAATGCCCTCGCCATCACTAATAATCAGTAACCTAGAAATGTATTCTTGTTGATTTTCTCTATGTCGTCCTTATGCTTGACAAATATTTTCCTGATTGCATTTCAAAATCCATTATAACTTGTTGGCATTGTTATTTGGGGTCTTGCCTGGTATGCAAGGTTTTTGTAATTCAGATTTTACATTGTGGATTTCGATCAATCCTAGCTTGTAGGTGTTTTAATAATCTTCAATTCTCTGTGAACTGCGACAACATCAAGCAAAATGTTTACAGTCGTCAACATGCAACTTTAATTTTGATTTAGATTTTAATTGAGATTTAGATTTAGTTAGATTTTTAATTTTAGTTTTAAATTAGATTTAGTTTTGATTTTAGAATTGGTTTAGATTGATTTAAATTTTAGAATAAATTCCGCTTTAGTTTAAAATCATATTTAGTTTTGATTCTTAATTTAAATTTAGATTTTTAATTAGATTTTATTTAGATCTAGATTTTAATTAGATTTTTAGATTTTTAATTAGATTCTCATATTTAGTTTTGATTTTTAATTTAAATTTAGATTTTTAATTAGATCTTATTTAGATTTAGATTTTAATTAGATTTTTAGATTTTTAGTTTAGATTTTTAATTTAGAATTTTAAATTTTTAGTTTAGATTTTTAATTAGATTTTTAATTTAGATTTTTAATTTTATTTATATTTTTAGTTTAATTTAGATTAGATTAATTAGATTAGAATATTATTAATTTTCTTAGGTAGAGTAAATGTTAATGGTTTTTTTGGTTTAGTTTTTATTTCAAGACTAATTTTGTTAATTTGGCCTTTTGTAGGTTTGTTTGTCCAAGTTTCCAAAACACAAAAAACAAAAAAAACATAAACACACGTTTGTTGAAGACTGAAAATCAGAAAACTACTAATGACATTTGGTGCAGGATTTTTTTGGAAGACTTGATTTTTTTTAAAACCAATTGTCTTCTAGTGTAGAGAACACTTCAATTGGTGCTTAAAAATAACAACTGTATTCTTTCACATAGATTTAACTAGGGAGTTAATAAACCAATGTTTTTTGTGCTTCTAAGATGGTAGGTGTATGCTCTCACCTTGTGCAAACTCGGTGATCAAAAGCCAAACCCATCTATTTATATTTTTTTAATCCCTTAAAACACCCCGCTTCGAAAGGTGGCAACGACCCAAGCAGTAACGGGCTAAAGCCAAGCTCATCTGAACTGCTATATAAATGTGTGGTTGCAATGAAAATTGTGATCAACAGGAAGTGGTATGTGATATAGCTCTCCCCCAGTATCTTTATGATGTGAAAATACCTTGTTCTAAGGGTTGGGAGACCTCTTAAGGGAGTTTATTATAGTATCCCCTGAACCAGATGCCCTTACTAGAAACCTTTGCATAGAAAGCCAAAATCCTTCTATTTGCTAGCGTAGGAGGTCGGACCTCTGAAGCCGTCACACACTTTCGCGGTTCATTGTAGAGATGGAAAATTTCTTAAGATCCTTGTGATCTTAGGGAATTTGGAACTTGGTATAACCGAGAAGTGAGTGTCATGGAGGGGATCCAGTGCTACCAAGTTCCTAGGTCATCCGCTCTGAATAGGTGTGACTAGAGAAATCGAAGTGGGAACCCAACAAATATTGTCTTTGTCAACCTAGGATTTGTGCTTGTATTGCAACAATCAAACAAAATTCACAATAAAAAAAACAAACTCAAAAACATTTTGTCTATTGTGTCTTGCATGTGTGTTCAAAACAAATCTCAAACAAACACCACACCTGAAAATTATGGCATTCAAACCTTAACACAAACTAGGCCAACACATCCAAAACAAGCTTGACATTTAAATTTATTTAGACCAAGGCTTGCTCATTCATTCCTCCATCACCTCATCTTTTGCATTAAATATTCCCCATAGATTAAACTTTAGGTTATCTTTTTTAGCTTGCATTAACCTCTTGCATAAACCTCTTGATTTGGAAGCTCATCAAACTTAGACTAGACCATAGCCTCAAATCTACATTTGGTTGACCTTATCTTTAAAACAACATTCTTCCTAGTCATAGTCATTTAGGTTGGTTCCTCAGCTCATCAGTCCAGTTTGATACCACCTTGTCAACATATCCTATCGGTCTTTACTATATCCAAGGTCATTGACAATCAAATTAGTTGTTATACCTATCTTAGTTTGATTAGCAACCATATCTTAGGTTTTAGCCTTCATACTAGGTCATACTATTCCATCCCTTCATTCCACACTTTGCATAACTTAGTCATAGACTATCATCACCTTGACTCTTAATCTAGGCATCGTTATTAGGCATCCCTATATATTCAAAAATCCAAAAAAATAGTTGCATTGCATTTAGGCATATCCTATTTCAAAAATACCAAAAACATAGTCTTAGTCTCATACTTTCCACCTTCATTTTGAGCAAGCCTTATATGGTTGAAACTAGATTGCAAAAGAAACGTTGAGCAATGGATCTCTTTCATGATGATGATGACCTTTATAACCACACAAGCAACTTAAGCTTTGGTACCACTTCTAGTGAACCACCCAAGACATCTACCAATCCTTTTGAAAAATTCCTCGTAAGAGACCCACATGGACAAGTAGTTATAGAGGAAGTTGACGCAACTGCCCAAGACCCAGAGGTTGCATCACTTGTAGATGAGATAGTGCTATTGGACCCCCAAATATTTTTGGCCAAACTTTTGCATAGTGGTGCTAAACTACCTTAGGGCTTCGATGTAAACACACATCAAACAACATCCACCCCAAACCAAAAAAACCAAGGTATTAACATGTCTACATCTAGTGGTTCCAAGACCCCACAAACAAATGCTTTTATGCCAAAAGGGGCTCCAACTCAAACTTCCACCTCGATTCTTGCACCCTTATTTGGAATGCAACTAATAACACAATTAGGGACACAATCCACAATGCAAAAAATTGACACAGTCCCTAACATAGTCCATGTCACAACCTCTTGGATCTACACCTAATCCATTTAACACAATGAACATATCTTCAAATCCATTTGGAAATCAAATGCCACAAACACCACATTGTCAAATCCATTTGGAACATCTAGGGCCTTGAATACCATTCTATCAAATCTTTTTGGCACAAATAAAAGGACTAGAGCTTATATTCATGGAACCAACACAAACACCATTGTGCCCCAAGGTCCTAGCATAAAGGTTCCCCAACAAGTAAATACACAAGGTTCCTTCCAAGTCAATAGTCAATACACACAAGGTCCAAACATTTCCAATCCTCTCCCAATGCAATCCAACACCAACACATCATACATTCCAACTCGTACCACACACATCCCTCAAATACAAGTTCCAATTCCAACTCAAACATTCACACCACAAATCCAAATTTCAAACATAACTCAAACATCAATATCTCATATCAACACCAACATACCATCCCATGCAAATGTTGGATCGCAAAACACGAGTTTGGGACCTTACCAAAATGCAGTCACAAATGTCGTAGGCACAACAGTCACACCATACGATGCCCTAGCCAATCAAATGTTGGCCTTGCAAAATCAAGTAGAAACCATGACACTGTCAAACAAGAAGACTTACTCTATTGAAGAGTTATGTCCTTACCCATTTGATAAGTCATTATACATGCCTCCTCTTCCTCCAAATTATGTCATGCCAACTTTACCTAAATATAAAGGAAGAGGAAACCTCGTTGAGCATGTGAGGGAATTTCACATGACCTTGATTGACATTTCTTCAGAACATACTTAATGCGACTATTTCCTAGGAGTCTCATAGGACATGCTTTGGACTAGTTCACCCACCTACTGACAGCCATACGATCATGGGACGAACTTGTTGACAAATTTATCACCCACTTTTCCTTCATATCAAAAATGACATCACTATTGCATCTTTATGTCAAACTAAACAAGAAGAAGGTGAAGCTTTCATAACATTCTTCCAGATCTATGGAGAAGTTTAGCTAGCTGTCATCTTGTTGAAATTTCTAAAAAATAGAAAATTATCATGTTCGTGCAAAACCTGAACACAAACTTAAAGTATGCTTTGGAAACCCATTATTGTTCCACATTCGCCAACCTCGTTGAGAAAGGGGCCATCCTTGATAAAACCCTTATCACTAAAGGGGAAATTAAAAATTATACCAAAACACAAAATGCCCAAGGAACATCAAATGATAAAAACAAGTTTTGGTCCCATAACAAGAATGTGACAAATGATGGAATTGTACACACCAAAGCTATGAATAGAGCAGGTCCCACATTGACTCTCAAAGCACCCAACACGAACAATAACACATCATATGTCCCCAACCAAGCATCTAACGTGGTTCAAAATAATCAAGAACAGTGACCCCCAAGACAACCAAGGCAATACCCACGAAGACAATACACTCCTTTACCTGAACCAATTGAAACTATCCTGAAGAAGCTAGTACAATCAAACATCATAAACTCCAAGAGCCCAAACCATATAACCCAGGACAATTCAAACCCTCTTGGTGGGATGAAAATGCCTTTTGTGATTACCACCTTATCAAAGGGCATAAACCTCATCATGTCGTCAGTTGAAGAATATGATTCAAGACCTAATTGAAAATGGTACCATAGAGGTCGAGGGACAATAACAAACTTCCAATAAAGACCATACGATTTTCAAGAATCCATTGCAAGACCATGGTTCCAGAAAACCCTCTAGTTCAGGTCAAAGGACAAACAACCATGCCAATTATACCAATGCCTTTTTTTACTACAAAATTATTAACGACCTCTGAGCTACTGATGATCATGTTAACACAATCACCATTAAGAAGCAACATGAATGCACCATTACTATCCGCAGGGCAAAGATTACCATATCCGGTCCTCCTCCAAAGCAGCCACAATCCAAAACCCAATACAATCTTGTTGACCAATTGGGAAAGACACCCGCACATATTTCCATCCTTGAGTTGCTGCACATATCACCTAACACAAAGCTATCCTTGATAAGGCTTTGAAAGAAACCTCTGTCCCTATTGACCTAGACGTCAACCAATTTGAAGCCATGGTTGGATATTTGGCCAACTCCCACCATGTCTCTTTTTCTGACAAAGATTACTCTACATCCAAGTCAAGCCATAATGACCCATTACACCTTGAGTTATTCATCCACAAAAACAAGGTCAGATGAGTCCTAGTAGATGGCAGAGCTGGATTGAAAATTTGCACTTTAAAACTGGTGAAGGCATTGGGCCTCTTTGAAACGTGTGTGGACACAACTAAGATCATTGTCATCAAAGCCTATGATGATGAAGAACGTTCTTCTGAGGGTGTTGTCACACTACCTATCAAAGTTGGACTAGCAGTACTAGATACCACATTCCAAGTCCTGGATCTTGAGCTACCATACAACCTACTTCTCAACCAACCATGGATCCATGCCATGAAATTTGTACCATCCATATACCATCAGTGCCTCAAGTTTCCTCACGAAGGCACTTAAATTATAGTCACAGGAGATCCTGACCCCTTTCAATATTGTAGTAATTTGAGAGGGACTACTCAATTCCAAGTGCCTGTCAACCAAGCGGCCTCATCATCTCGCTACATTGATCCATCTTCATTGACCAAGTCCTCCACTCCATTTACCAGCCGTTAAATCCCAAGGTCCAAGTCCATGACATGGGATGTGGAGAATATCATATGGATAATTTACCAGGGAACGACAATGCTAGTGTTGCTGAGAAAGATCAGAATTCCAATAATGATGTCAAGACAACTGCATAAGGAACGCAAAAATATGGTCGTGCTTGGATTGAAACCTTTTGGGACCCTAATGATACCTCAACCTTTTCCATATCTGCTTCTTCTCAAGCTTTTCATATCCATGATAACCCCATGTTTGACCAAGACATTTATGATAACCCACTCTTTGATCATGACCCCGCTGAGGATATCTAATCATCGTCCTTCCATCCCACCTACCTTGGGCTAGGATATGTATCTTCTACTGTCGCCTCTACTAAGTCACCTTGCCAAGTCGTTAAGGATGTAAAAGCTTCCTTTGACATTAGCAATACTAAAAAGGATAGTCCCAAAGACTCCATTGATGGCATCGCTACTCCTGTTTGTCCACTAAACATTCCTGCCACTTCACCTACTTCGTCCATCTCACTCACGTCCATCCACATCATAGACATGAATCAACAAGTTGTAGCTCAAGAAAAGAATAAAGGAAAAGCCCCAATGAATGAGCTATCTTTAAAAGGAGATCAAAAATCAAAAGATATAATGCAAATAAAAGAAGATCAAGACAAGTCCTCTAGCCAAAATAAAAAGCTATCAAAAAAATCAAAAATAAAAGTCAAAAGTGAAAGCAAGCAAAAGTCGATCTCCAAGTATGCCTCTCCATCAAAAATCACTGGGGGAATCTATCAAGGAAAAAAATCAAGAAAAGAGCTTTTTGATCCAAGGTCTCCATCCACGTCACTATCACTCATACCAGATATTCCATTCTACCCATCCATGTTCACATATCCGTCATATCATTCCACATCCATTGGTGATGTCTTTCAATGTGTCTTTGATGACGACCCCTTCACGTACTCTAGCTCATTGGTCGTCCAAGCTCCTTTTTGACTGAAGCTTGATGGCCCACATAGTGTGCACATTAGGGATCATACCATAGCCTCTTTGATCCGCCACATATATCATTCTTCATATTTTCCACTCGTACTCCTCATCTCGATCGGGTCCTTTCATCCAACACGATCATCCACACAGGATTGGGGAATCATCAAGGTAGTCTATGGATCTGGTGTTTATCAATTCTATACCTAGCTTCAAAGAGATTTTGTCAAAAAAGTCCTAAAAAAATACACCAAAAAGTGAGAAAGTCCTGAAAAAAATTGTTACCTTGATGAAAACCTGGCAAACAGGCGTCTTGGTGACACCAAAAAAAATCAAAAAATCATAAAAATAGTAAAGAGAAAAAAATTGTCCAATAGTGAAAATCACGTCAGTGGCGCTTTGGATAAGTACCATGGTGAAAACGTGGCAAATAGGCGCCATGAGTAGTCAGTCTTTGCTTTGTCATCTACTATCACTCTATCTGGTCTTCCACCCTAATCTAGAATAATGATGTCTTTCTCTTCCATCATCTCCCATTTGACATCCATCCTCAAGCCTTGTCGTCTTTATCATGACTTCCAAGCGATTGACGTCTTGTGTCCTTTCTCCTTCGTCTTCTGCCCATAATAAACCCATGTCCCATCTCATCCCTAATGGTTAGTCTTATACTTGACTAGGGCACTTTCCTAACACCTGACTTCATTGGATTCTACACTTCTCATTGGAGATCAAAACATTCGACAAAACACAAAAAAAATCATAAAACGACAAAAGACAAAAAAAACCAAATATCCACAAAAACGCAAAAAAATCATAAAACTTCAAAATCCAAAAAAATCAAAAGTGTCAAAACCCAAAAAAATTCAAATAACTTTCAAAAAATCCCAAAAATAGAGTCATAGTCAGTCATTTCAGTCTTTGTCATTGTCGAACTACATTGCCTCTGCGACTGGACGTAGGCAAGGCCATCTGTCGATGTGCCCCCGAGGCATTAGGTCAGTCCTTTAGGTGTTGTCAAATAAAATCATGATTCAGTCCTTTTCATCAAAACAAAGTCAACGATCATGTCGAACTATGAGATCTCTACGCATTGCTACGTAGGCAAGGCCATCTGTCGATGAGCTCCCGAGGCCCCCTAGGTCAGTCTTTTAGGGTTCGTCAGGTCAGTCAAAATAATTTGGACATTGTCAACTCAGACACGACATAATCATCTGAACTTCAAACACAAATCTTGAATCAACAAGACAAGCAAGCCAAAAAATCTCCCAATCAAATTAGTCATTTGTCACATCAATCAAACCAGTCTAATCAATCAAAACCAACGGTCTTATACAGGATGTGTCCTTCCTGAAACCCGACCTTGTCACTATCACACTTTTTCATTTGCCTTATATATATAGTTGCACGATCGAAACCAAACTTGGTGTCTTATACGACATGTTTCTTCTCTTGAAACTAGGTCTTATCAAAACAGTCCATTCATCACTCACTTTGTCACTTAACACACTGGTAAACACTTATTGGCAAATAATTTGAATGGTTGTTGACCTTGTTGGTCTATTTTGTCTTATCTTTTGGATTTTCTTCGGTCATGTTACTAGCCACCTCGAGGATGTTCCACGAAGGATTTAGAGGAGCGATGATGTCTCATGACTCATCTTTTACTTGATTGTTGTCTGCGGTTTGTCTTGACAAAAAAACTGGGGCAACATGACCCTTAGTATGAGTTAGGACATTCCTTGTCTGTGATTCTATGTTTTATAGATGGATGACCTTACACATCTTGGTCTATGTCATACCATGGTGTTTGTTGTCTATTTGTCATATTTTACTGCCCAATGATGATTAAATGCAAAAACCTTGCATAGAAAAATATATATCTACAAATTATCTCAACATCTAGGTCCTCTATGCTAACATTCATCTTTTTTTCTATAACATTTCTTCTATTTTGCATCTTCATCATCCTTATCTATTTTCCCTATTCTCTTGTCCTTCATCTTCTAGTCTTCTCATCCATTTTGAGAGCACACTTGTGTTCTTTAAACCCACCTGTCCTCTCGAGGGGGCATACCACTACCTCCTCATCATCCTTCCTCATCTTACTTTCACTGGGGCATATCTTTTTCTTTGACACAATGCGATAAACTGCATTGTATCAAAGAGGGGCAAATGTAGACACCTAGAAAGTACCACTAAGCCTGTCAATTTATTAAAACCCATTTTTCATCTTCGATAATTAAATAATCTTAATTATTTAATTATTACCCAATATCGTAAATTCTTCTATTAATTAAATAATCTAAATTATTTAATTAATTCATTTTAGCCTTTTCTGACACAAATTAATTAAATCTTATTTAATTAATGACCTGCCTTTTTGCTCACCTTTTTGAATTAAATTTCCTTTTAAACAAAATGATAATTTGATTTTTCCTTGTGTAATTAAATAATGTTGTCATTATTTAATTATTCACTTTCCTCTTCGAACTAATTGATTTTGTCGAAAAATCAGTTAGTTTCCTCTTGCTTCTTCACTTTTGATCTTATCCAATCTCGTCTCGTCTAATTTCGGCCATTGATTGAATTAATCTCTTTTCAATCTCGGCCACCCGTTTTCCATCCGTCTCTTTATAAATACCATCGTCATTTATCATTTCGATCATCTAGAATTTGCATACTGTCGTGCTAGTGAGATTGAAACTTCGATATTTTGTTGTCTTTGTTATAGGCTAGTTAAGTGCATAAAGAATTATAATTCTAAAGGCATTGATTATTTGGTAGCAAAATGGAGAAGATCTATGGAGATAATTCAATGGATGCATGAAGGATTGAGTGAGATTGTTTCATTTTGTTTTACACTTTTATGTTTTCATTGTTCTCGATAGTTGATTGGGGTTTTGGTGTTTATCGATTTAATAATGCTTTAAACTTGAAAATCTAACCTTGATACACTACAAAAACAATAGCATGTTAGATATGTCATCATTGAGAGGATATGATGTTAGGCAAACCATGTTGATAGTTTATCCTTGAATGGTTACTCATATTTTCCTTGAAAGTAGGAGAATAATCTATTCATTAGGGTTAGGGTATACTCTTGAATATGATTATATTGTTATTCAACATTAGGGTTAAAAACATATAAGTGACATATTTTTTTATTATGCTTGTTTGAAGTTCCAATGCCAATTTGAGAGTAAGCCCCAGGTTAAGTCGACCCACCTGTAGCAATAGATCCAATGGAAATCCTCCATGTCTAAATGTATATCCTGGAGTTAAAGAACTAGCTTCCCTACTGATAAATCACTGCCATTAGCATAGATCTATAGATGGCTACTCGGGGGACTATCTATACTTGACCAAAAGTCTATACCTTTTCACGATATTCTAGTCTTAAAGGACTTACATTCTGAAAACCCAAAATCGTAATATGAGAGGACTTAAAGGTGTAAGAACACAAATGCCTCTCAAGCTGATAATGTCCTCCAGATTAGATATGAATTTAGTGAATGGGTGCTGGCAAGAAGTTGAGTCCATTTTTGGCCATTTAGTGGAAATGTTTTCCCTAATTTTCAGAATTCAACACATTTGACCTTAAAATTTGAAGCACTTAGAGATGGAATCTTGAAAAAAGTCACTAATCATAAAATGTAGTACTCAAAGTCTAGTTTCCAAATATGTAATTTATTTCAATACCCAGATGATACAAATTGATTTTCAATAGGTGTTTCTAAAAACCATTGTTTAAAAGTCATTTTTTTACCATACCATGCATGTGTACGTCATCCATATTTTGACCTAAATAATCATATTTTTATAAATCCTTTTAGGAAAAGATTTGTAACTCATTGAAGCACGCTTTCCATATTTTTTTGTAATTTTTTATTGATTTTTTTTTTTGTTAATTTTTTATTGGCCATATTTGGTGTTTTGAAAAATTGTCGTGTACGCCATGCATAAGATGACCTAAACTTACCATTTTTTGATTTTTTAAAAAATTGAAAAGAATTGTTTGAAGTACACTTTCATGCAATCCATTCGTCAAAAAATTATGTTAATAAAAATTTATTAAAATTCTAAAAAACCCTGATAATTCAAGTTTATGGACCTGTTTCATTAGAAATGAAAAAAATTAATCCAATTGTAAAAAAATACATATTTGGAATCTACACTGTCTCATCTATAATGGGTTTTAATTTCGTCAAAAAATTCTACAAAAAATGTCTTCAGACGTATGCCCAAAGTCACTATTTTCTTGTGACATTACTAGGACCTTCAACTTGCAGGTCAAACCAGGTCCAGGGCCTAGGTTCATATCCCCAAACCTTTTCCCGAACCAAAAAACAAAGCACAAACTCAACCAAAAAATTATATTTTAAAAAATGGGATCGCGTCTCGCAAAACGAGATCCCGTTTTGAAAAAATTCCAAAAATGGATAGTTTCCAAAAACGAAAACTTTTCAAAACGGGATCCTATTTTGAAAAGTTTCAAAAAATGGAAGCATTCCATTTTTGGAAAGTTTTCAAAACAGGATCCCATTTTTTGAAAAGCGAGATCCTGTTTTTTAAAAAACAAAATCCTGTTTTTTGATTTTAGGCTCGGGATCCTGAACCTAAATGGTATCCCGTTTATTAAAAAGCGGGATCTCATTTTTTTTGAAAGCCAATTTTATTTTTTTGCCTAAGGAAAAAACTTCCACGTTTCGTGGACTCATCTTCTTGCTCTTACCCGAACATTGCAAACATGTGAATATTTGAGTCATTTAATGTGATTATACTTTTGAAATGGAGTCATACTTTTGAAATAGAGTCATTTAATGTTGTGATTATACTTTTGGTATGGATCATGAGGTATGAGGAATGATATTGCAATGAAGTGCTTTATTGAAATTGTTAGTTTGTGATGTTATGTAAACCTATGTTAGAAATGAGGTTTATTCCTAGGATTAGGATAATCCATGGATGGGAGTAACCTAAATGGTCAGTTAGATCACTTGAATGTGCTTTACCTTTTGGGTTGGAATCATGTTATGTGGTATAATCTTGTCAAGGGTTATTATGGTCATGTTATTTACCAAATCGAGCAAAGGAGTGGGTGAACATACGACTTCCACTTCATAGAAGTGAGACACCATTTCTTAGAAAGTGAGTTTGATGTAATTATCAAATATTTGGCTGAAGTAAGTGTAAGTTGCCACTATGTACACTTGTCAGTTCACTGTGAGCCAGGATTGCATAACTAGGCTAGGAATGTCATGCATGTAGGCGGGTATCCACTATATGGTAACTCTAGTTATGTAGGAAACAACACCATGCTTAGGTAGGCTATTATTATGAGGGTTACAAGACTAATTTTTTTGTTGAAAGGATGGCCATCTTACTAGTTAGATAGATGTGTGGGGGACCACAGTAAGTCCGTGGTTGGAGGAAAATCACTTGGGTGATACTCCCCTTCATGCAATCGACAGCTGAATTTTGAAGATGTATGCCCTGGAAAGGACATCTAGACAATTGTACTCTTGATCCCTTCAACTCTTGGAAGCCATGTAAGCTCTTGTAAGCTATGTTATGCAATTATGATCTTGCATCTTTATGGAAAATGTATTTGAAAAATGAAATCATTACATGGGATTATGTAATGTTACTTTATTTATGCAATGGAAATTTGAAATGGGTTTATTTCAAATATGCATCTTTGTCATTGAATTGGAAAAATTATATTACTATGTTTTGGTAAACTTGAACTTTTTTCATATGGATTAAAACTTAGGTGAAAACGATGGGTAAAACATTGGACTTGTTGCAAGTGGTATCAGAGCTACCAAGTTTAGCATTGGAACCTATGATCTTATTATGTAAGTGATTTGCAAGCAATATTAGTGGTTAATAAGATCTTATGCCAAAATGGAAGGGAGAAGAACAAGGGAAACAGTAAGAAAGTCAATTTTCCTAAAACTTGTCTAAATTTGGGACTAGGAAAGAATCATCAGTAGAGGTTGACACTCCTAAACTAACAACTCATAGTGAGACACCCTTGGATTGAAAAAGTTATACAACTAGGTTCAGTAGGAAGGTTATGGAGGATTACCTATGAGTATCTCCACTCTTCAAAGTTGTTTAAATGACTCTTAGGGTGAGAAAGAACTGAAGTGATCCCTCTTTCTAATAGTAACCTATAGTTGCAAAGAGTCAAAGATTGTGGATTAAATAAGGATACTATGATCTACGAATATGGTTTATGCCTATTCGTACGAATGAGAGACTAATTGTTAGCATAAACTAAAAACTTTAGATGAAGAAGAAATTCAACATATTTTGAATCAGAACCAACTAGAGAGGTATCCAGGAGGTAGGATAACCTTCTAACAATCTTGATTCAAACAAGATTAAAATCTTACTATGATAATTGAAATCAAGAATGAGAGTTGGAACCTTAGAATAAAGGTCAGAGACTAGAATGGGTTAGAAAAAGAGAAACAACTCAAAAAGGTGAAGATGAAAGCTAACATGATTCCACCAACTAGAATGGGTAAGGTCAATTTGGAGTTAGGAATTGAAAATAAGAACAAGAAACCAAACACCACTTGAAGTACCTAAGGTTATGAGAGAAATGAAATCACCAAGAATTTTGGACAAAAAATCCTTAGTATAGAGGATTGCGAGGCAAATCTTGGATAGTAAGACAGGCTATTCAAGCAAGGGATCGGGTAGAGCATAGTTGGGTTGAAGATCAAATGGAACTTACAAGTTCGTCAATGAAAGTAAAATTATGTTTAGTCCTTTTAAAGATTATTTGATGACGTTCCAGAGATAAATTGGATATGGAAGAAGACTATGTTGGGGACAAAAAGTATTTGCATGGTATACCTAGTAAGGGTAAGTAAGGTAAGTAATAATCATTCAACTGTAATAAAAGGTCAACAAGAAGAATGTTTTAAAAGTCAATTCGATCAATTTGGAGAAAATGGATGATTATCAAGAGTTCAACTTTTAAGATGATCTAACATCTCAGAAACACCAAGGAGGGGAAGAAGGAAAGTATATGGATATAGATAAGTACCCTATTCAATGAAGTTTAATGACATATTTTCAGTCTAAGAGAACTTTTGACTTCTCCATAAGACATGGTTCAAAAACCTATATCTGAAGTCTCATGCTCAATGACCACAACAAGGTTGTTGAAGTTAAAGGTTAAGGTATTAGAACTATTAGTTAAAGATTTGGAAGAATCAATAAAAGTTAGAGGGTTTTGATCAAATGTGAGAGAAGTAATTACAACTCAATTTTTATAATTCTTGTATCAGAAGACCAATATGTGATTATTATTGAAGATTTAGAAAAGGGTTAGGTAACATGCTCTTTCAAGAAAGGAAAGATTAACGCCTATGAAATAGGAAAGGGAAGATTTATGAACGAAACCATGATCCACATGATTTTGAGATATCGAAAAATGTTCATGCTTGGTAACTATTTACGCATTAATTGTTTGGACATATTTTGGGAGATAATATCAAATCAGCATGATCTAACAAGAATTGTTACTCAACCAATATAAATGCTCATCAGAAGAGATAAAATGAGTTGAAATTGGACTACAACTTTGGAAATAAGTAGAGGGAAAAAGAAAGACAAAATATAGACGCCCTAAGCTGAAGGAGTTATATCTCCTTAATAATATCTAATCATTGTATTTTTAAGAATTAAATGCAGTGTAAGTCCAAGGATGATGCTTTATTTAATGGACTATTATGAATCAAAGGGAGAATCTAAGTACAAAATTCAAAAGAATTAAGGAAAGAAGTGAGATAAATTAATGTCATATTCAAGGTAAACTAGAATGACAAGATTATTGACTAATGTGAAATCACTATAATTTGGAAGGAAACAAAGTGAGATGCTTCAAAGTATGTAGCAAGGTGTCTAGAGTGCCAGAGGGTGAAGACCAGATGTCCTCACTGGCAGGACTTGTATATTCTCATGAAATCCTAGAGAGGAAGTGGTAGATCATTAGAATAATTTTGATCTTTTTATGTCAATAGATTTGGCATAATGTTATGGTGGACAGACTCACCAAGGTAACCAATTTCTTATTGGAAAACTTGATTTTTAAAGATACCAGTCATAATTGCAAATTTGTGTGAAGTAGTGTTTGATTGCTTGGTGTTCCTGAGAAGGTTATGTCAAAGGGACACCGAAGTAACATTAAGGTTTTGAGTAAACCATTATCACCTTATTCAAAATTTAATTGAATGTATGCTCAACTTATTACCTTGAGATAACTAGTCAGGCAAAAAGGGTAAACCAAGTCCTAATGGATTTGTAGAGATCTTTTATTACAATAATTTCTATCATTCTGCATTGAAATTTGATCCACTTGAAACATTATACGGAAGGAAAGGCCGAATTCCTAAAAGATAGGATAAGTTAGGAAATAGGATTTTCCTTAGACTAAAAATGTTGTCATAAATGGAAGAATAGATCAGGATGATCAAGGAAATATATGTTGATACAAAGTTTGAGTCAAAAAGTAGTGCTTGAGATTGACAGGTGTCTAAGGGAAGTATTATACTCGAGATGGATAGTAGTCAAGGGGTAGTACTATTATGCTTGAGATAAATATTAGTGCCAGTGATGGACATTTTCAGCTTTTGAATTGTTTGATGGTGTAAAAACCAGTGAAAGGATGTGACCCACGGTGTAGTGCACAATGCACCAATATTCCTTTATGATTTGGGTTGCACTAGGGAAATAATGTGTTAGCCAATGTGAACATGTTTTTCTAGTCACTGTGGTATAGGTGTCATATAAGAGTTAGTCACTATTGTACTTGTGATTAAGTTGTTACTGTTGGAAGCTCAACGCTTCCACCCCTCAGTCAGCATTGACCATGTGATTCGTGACATGGTTTAACGACCTCTTGTGGATCCTTAATTTGGGATGGTAGCAGATTCCTGACAAGTCGGCCTTTTGGGAATAACGACCAACTCAACTCCCAACAAGTGGTATCAGAGCGATGGTTGCAGGTTCAAATCTCGTGGTTACATTGGGGGGATTGTTGGAAGCTCGACTCTTCCACCCCTCAATCAACACTAATCATGTGATTCACAACATGGTTTAACAACCTCTAGTGGATCCTTAACCTGGGATGGTAGCGGATTCTTGACAGGTCGGCCTTTTGGGAATAACAGCCAGCTCAACTCCCAACAATTATTAATATAATTGTGATGTATAGTTTTATGGAGAGAAATCTTGCTTGAAGCACACAAATTCTTCCAATGCGTTAGCAAGGTCACTTAGTCCAAGGTCCAATAAGGACGAGATTGCAAAGGGAAACGCTACAAGGGAAGATTATTTTGAGATTAATAGAAATTTACTTATTTCCTACATGATTTGAAAAATTGAAAGTAAAGCTTTTATTTGACTTTATCTATATGTTTTGGTACTTCAAATCATTGGGGATGATGATTCATAAGGGGGGGAAGTATGTTACACCCCATTTCCCAGTTACTAGATTACTTTTGCCTTTATGAGTAAATATGATATTAAATGCAAAATGATGACTTTAATATGTTTAATGAATGAATGAAATACATGAATATGCATTATGATGCTAATGTTTTTTAATGTTTTAATGATGCAAATGATATATGATGGATAATATTTTCATGTGATTGGCTAACTACATTTATGATGCACTAAGTTGGATGTAGGAAAGAATCGAGCCTCTAGTAAGAGAGGGTGAGTATCACCAAGGAGAGGAGTTTGGTATGGTAACCCCTAATGTACCTACTTGATCTATTACACACTCACATCCTCGTTAGTCAAGTTAAGTCAAGTCAATTCAGTATTTAGTAAGTAAACCCTTGGTCACAATTTTTTGGATAATTGGAATGTTTGTTTATTGATCTTTAATTTCCTTTGGTTGTTTCTTTAGTTTGAATTAAAGTGGTTGAATCTCTATATTAGGCATATGTTCTTCTTCATGTATTTGATATATATGTTAACCGATATGTATATACATTAAATGCATATATATGATAACTCATGTATATGAGCATATACGTGTATGCACACACGTAGGTAGAAATACTTACGTATACACATATACATATATGACATACACATGGGAAATTGATTGGATATATATATATATACATTGTGTATATTCCCGTCGATAAATATATGCTTATTTTTAGATGTTAAAATAATGATATAAATAATCACTCTATCACATTATGAATATATGTGTAGCATTTAGTTTATGCTATGTTTAAGTTGTTCACTTTATATAAGCGTTATTTTATTCACTTATCTTTCATTACATATGTGTTGGTATCAATTCATATTATTCAATATGCATAACCATATATATTAATATATATTTATATATGTATGTATTTGATAATGTATACATACATACATACATATATATTAATATATGTATGTACATTTGATATATATATGCATATGATTGGCAACCAAATGGTTTTAATATATACGTTAATACACACATATATGTATTATAATTATTAAGCATTATAATATATTAATATATACATTAATATATATGGTTATATATATTGAATAATATGAATTGATACCAACACATATGTAATGCGAGATAAGTGAATAATGTAATGCATATATAAATTGAACAACGTAAACATAACATAAACTAAATGCTACACATATATTCATATTTGTGATAGAGTGAATATTGCTGCAATATTGAGTGCATAGTATAAAGCGCACATAATGCATTACGAATGACATTTAATAAACTAAATGATGTGTATATTTGTTGCGCCATGTAAAAGTAAAGAGATGCATTTAAATATCAAAGTTGTTAAGTATTTGGAAAGCCATGCACAACCAGATAAAAACATTGGACTTGGTCAAAGCCATGGGTTGGCAACAAGGTAAAAAGAGTTTGTATTGTGTTTGACTAGCAACCACTAATATAGGCGCCATAAGTAGATTGTGGCAAGCAACAAAAGCCACGATGGAAATAGAAAACATTTAGGAAACCATTTCAATGTTTGAATTCGTAAAATAACCATTGCCAGTAGTTTTTGGAGGTGACTCAACCATGAATAAGAAATCGAGTTTGTTGGGACTATATATGTGTTTGTATTATAATTCTTTTAGCAACCACATTTCACTCAACATTGCTTAGTCACCTGATTAAGAAGAGAAATTGGTTTTGGATTTATGTTTGCAGTTTAGAGGTGGCAAAAGGTGGCGATTGGAGAAGCTAAATTATAGCATTAAGTTTCTCAATGTTTAGTATAAATAGATGGTGGCCTCTTAGTCTTAGCATTCATTCTTTGGGGAATTCATTTGCTTCCATTTTTTTGTAGTTTTTCTTTGTGCAAGTAGTGTTGAGTGCAAGTAGTGAAGAGTGAGATATTTCTTGAGTGTTTGTGAGCTATTTAGTGAGAGTTTTTAAGTGTTGGGAAAGAGGCTTGAATTAGGGATAAGCTTCAAAAGTAGGAGCAGCAAAAAAAAATTGGTATTGAGATTAGAAGGAAAATTAATCATTGGAAGCTAAATTTCTAGGCATGCTAGTTATTCTAACCTTTACTCCTTTATATGTTGGACTTATGTTTTTTTTCTGATTGAATGCATGTGCTTGAGCAAGTTATAGTTATTTTCCATAGTTGTTAAGCAAGCATATGTATGTAGCTAAATTGGTTATAAGTTGTTTTGGATATCAAATTCGTATGATACCTATATATATAATTATTATAAATGTCATGATTGTATGACATAGTTGTATTTAACTATCTAGAAGGTATATGTATATGATACCAAGATGATTGCATGTTACACATATGTTTGCATAAATTATGATGTTAGTAATGCTATGAGAATAATAGTATGTTAGATATGTCATCATTGAGAGGATATGATGTTATGCAAACCATGTTGATATTTTATCCTTGAATGGTTACTCATTTTCCTTGAAATTAGGAGAATAGTATATTCCCTAAGGTTATGGTATACTCTTGAATATGATTATATTGATATTCAACATTAGGGTTGAAAAACATATAAGTGCTAGTATCTATACTTGACCAAGAGTCTATACCTTTTCACAGTATTATAGTCTTAAAGAAGAAGGATTTACATTCTGACAACCAAAAGCCATAATATGAGAGGACTTAAAGGTGCAGAAGCACAAATGCCTCTCAAGTTGATAATGTCCTCCAGATTAGATATGAATTTAGTGAACATTGTAAACATGTGAATATTTGAGTCATTTAATGTTGTGATTATACTTTTGGAATGGATCATGAGGTATGAGGAATGATATTGCATTGAAGTGCCATATTGAAATTGTCAGTTTGTGATGTTATGTAAACTTGTATTAGTAATGAGGTTTATTCTTGGGATTAGGATAATCCATGGATGGGAGTAACCTAGATGGCCAGTTAGATCACTAGAATGTACATTACCTTTTGGGTTGGAATCATGTTATGTGGTATAATCTTTTCAAGAGTTATTATGGTCATGTTATTTACCAAATCGAGCAAAGGGGTGGGTGAACATACGACTTCCACTTCATAAAAGCGAGACACTACTTCTTAGAAAGTGAGTTTGATGTAATTATCAAATCTTTGGGCAAAGCAAGTGTAAGTTGCCACTATGTACACTTGTCGGTTTACTGTGAGCCAGGATTGCATAACTAGGTTGGGGATGTCATGCATGTAGGCGAGTATCCACTATATAGTAGCTCTAATTATGTAGGACACAACACCATACTTAGGTAGGCTATTATTATGAGGGTTACCATACCAATTTCTTCGTTGAAGGAAGGGCCACCTTACGAGTTAGGTAGATGTGTGGGGGGCCAAAGTAAATTGTGGTTGGAGGAAAAGAAGTTGGGTGATACTCTCCCTCATGCAATCAACAACCGAAATTTGAGGATGTATGCCCTGGAAGGGACATCTGGACCAATTGTACTCTTGATCCATTCAACTCTTGGAAGCCATGTAAGCTCTTGTAAGCTATGTTATGTGATGAGAGCCATTCATATTCCATTTTATTCCATATTTTAGCCTTTTTCATATGCCTTTATATCCATCTTCATATTCCATTTCCCTACCATTTTACCACCTTTTGCTGCATATGGTTAAATATATATAAGTAATATTTAATTTAGTTTTTGGATAAAATACATGACTAATAAATATTAGATTGTGTTTACTAATATTTTATGCCATTGTGTTGAGAAAATAATTCTAGCAGCATATTAATAAAGGTGGAGATAATAGACTTCATGATAGACTTCTTGTCACCTGCACAACATGAAATAATTTTAGCTATTAATTTCATTTAAAATAATTAACAACAAATAATATATCTTTATACTCATAGGCATGAAATAGCATGTATTATTTGTTGTTGTAACTAATAAAATTATGATAAACAAGGCAAAACAAATAGCTATTTTTATGGCACAACAAACTCCTATTTTTATGGCTGGTTTTATTCCAACCCACAAGCCATAAATAATGCCATAAGAGGTGGCAAGAGAATAGGAGTAAATGCTATAAAATAGGGCTACCAAAAAATATAATAGGTGGTGTGGAAAAGCATATGCACAATATTGGAAAATAATACAACAAATCTACAAGTGAAAATAAGAGGAAGGGTGAGAATAGTAAAACTTGTAATTTATTTCACGCCTTATAAGGCAATGTAATAACTATAAAGAAGGGTGAATTAGCATTTTTAAAGTAGTACAACATAAGAGAATAGAAAGCAAAAAATATGGTTGCTCGTGGGTTATGAAATAAAGGCATCAACGATGTAATAACAGTGAGCATAATGCAGAAATATAACTTAATCGCCTTGCCAACCAGGAGGAAGGGCCCACTCCTCGGGGAGCCTGGTGATATTTTTGTGTATTTTTATTTCAGTATATCTTTGTAATTATTATTTTATTTTATATGCGTGATTTGTAGAATAAAGTAATTTGATTGAGTGGTAAATAAAATCTTCATTTTAGTTTTTATTTGAGAATTGTTGATGGTCTAAGTGGCAAAACAACATGCAAACAAAATATTGCTATCCTCTTTCTCCTGAAAGAGAAAGACAACACGTGGATATCTTAGCTCCCAAGGTCTTTGTAGTTGGTTCTCAACTGTGCTGATGTCCCTCAGTGGTCAATGTAACAGTAATGTTCAAGGGGCTTGCTGGTGTTGAGCTTTTGGATTGTTATGAGATCAAACATAAACTTAAAACCTATTCTAACCAGGGTTTCTAAAGAAACATAAAAAAAAGATAGATTAGGGCTTTGAGACAGAAAAGAATGACACTTCATCTGAATTAACTAGACCTGTCACCTTCCAAGGAATTCCTAACTAAAATTGCAGAACAAAATTAACTTGTGACTAACACATAGTTTCATTAATTCACAGTGTTGATTTCAATAGCAGATTGCAAGTTACCATTTAAACCAAACATAAAAATCAAACTTCATTCCTTGAAAACTTCTTAAATTGGATGATTAATTCAAGACAAACCCCATTCTGGAACACAACATGAAGTAGATTAAGATCTAGTTGCTTCTATTGTCAGTGAGACAGATAAGCAACATTTACAAATCTGGCACAATCACCAGTGTATAGAAAATCTGTGGCTCCAAATTGTTTCCATTTACACTAAGAAAACTGAAAGATACACTGGTCTTCTACTTAATCTAACTCCTGACTACCAGTTCTACTCTACCCCTAAAAGTCCTATCTGTAGAAGTTCTCTATCTACCACTTTCTAACTCTACCAGGTCTAAAAGTTCTCACCTTTACAAAGAGGCAAGAATGCCTTATATACATAATGCATCACAAATAATGTGATGCCCCCCATGTACTAGGGCTCACAAAATATCTTCTTGGTTGCAGGAAGGTCGGCTCTCAGATCTTTCTGAAGAGAGTCAATGTGGCATTCAATGTGAAGCTCTGTTGTCCATGCTGATGAAAGATTTATGTCCTCAGAAGAAGCCTTCAGATCTTTTGTAGCTGCAACATTAACTCATCTATCTGCGTGTCCATACTCGAACTCTTTCTAAAATCTATTTCTGCCAGTGGTCGCCACAGCTATCCCATGTGACTCATAGTTTCTTAGTTCTTCTAGCCTCCTTCATGTTCTAGACTTTCTGCACATTGATCGTCCCCTAGAAGCACCATCGAGCCTCTTTAGACCTTCGCATTATCACTTGAGTCGATCCATCGCCCCTTTAGTCACAGAATGAATCCATCTCACTTGCATTCTGCTAACCCTCTTCAAGGTGGCAGTCAATTGATCAAAATGTCGCAAGTCAGCCCTCTTAGCTCCTCCTGATTGGTTAGACATTTGCCACACCAGATTCCCGGGCAGTCAAAAGTAATCCCCATTGAATCGCATGTCGATGAGACACTAATCGTGTCTCCCCGATGCGATTATATCGCTTCTAGCAACTATCGACATAGCACAAGATAGTCAGCGAGCTGCAGAAGTCATACCGATCTCACAAAGACCATCGGCAAGACAAACGCTAGTCGGTAGGACATCATAGTGAGGCTAGACCTTTTACCCCAAGCTCATCCTGTATCGACAAGACCCCATCGGGTCAGCGAGACTTCATGGCGATGTCTTTCTTCTCTCGGCGAGTACAACTAGGTCGGGGAGACCTCTTGTTGTCAGAGGGATATTATCTCGAGTTCACACCTTGTCACCGAGACTCCGACGTTTTGTTGAGACCTTTCATCGAAGCCCCCTCTGTCTCGGCGAGACCATCGCACTCGGGGAGACATCTCCCCGAGTCCATCCTTACTTCTCCAAGCCCGAGTCCCCCTTTCCTTTTGGTGGGACATTCCATGGTCGGGGAGACCTCCCGTCAAGAGTTAACCTTTCCCGGCGAGCTCCCCCCTTATAGCCTTCTCCCGTCGCTGAGACATCATTGGGTCGGCAAGACATCTTACTGAACCCGTTCCATTCGTTTAGAGTCTCCCCGAGTTCCTCTTGTTCTTCTCGAGCTCCTTTTGCTTCGGCGTGACCCTAGCTCTTCGGCAAGACACTATACTAAAAGGGGAATCCTTTGGTGAGACCCTCGAACTTCGGCCAGACCTCCTGCCGAAGGCAAAATTATTGTCGGGCTCAGACCCTTGGTGGGACCTCCTTCTGTCGCCAGTCGGTGAAACATTTCCTCCTTCGCCAAGACCTTATGGCGAACCCAAACTGCTACGTCGATGCTGCTTTACTTCGGCAAGAGTTCACCCCGTCGGTGAGACATCTTACCGAAGCCACTTTTCTCTCGGCGAGCTTCCTCCATGTCGCTGAGACTTCCTTCGGTCGGTGAGACTTTACACCGACTGAGGCTTCCTTTTTCCAAACCAAGAGCACTTCGGGGAGACCTTTCATAATCGGTAGGACATTCCGCCCAAAGCACAACTCTCCCCCCGAAGGCATCCTTGTCAACGAGACATCTCTCAGTCGTCGAGACATCATCACAGGCCCATTTCATTACCCTGAAGCCACTTTAGTTGCCGAGACCACATTTCTTCGGCCAGACATTATGCCGAAGGTTTTATCTTTCAGCGAATCCATTTCATTTTGGGGAGACAAGCTCCCTTCACCGAGACCTCCTGCCGAACGCGGAATCTTTTGGCGAGGGCTCCCTCGGTCGGCGAGACACATAAAGAATCTCGGTGACATGATGCTTGGGCGACCGATGGGCCTCATTTGAATAGAACAGACCGCAGAGTCTTGCCGACTTTCTCCTTGGAGCAATTTTACGCCAGACTAGAATGGGAGATGCTTTCCAACTAAGCTCCCTTGACAAAAATCATCATGGGCATGATCCAATCCTGCGAAACAAGGTCTCCATTAGTCCTCATAAGCAAATAAAATATATTATAATAAAATCCACCATTGCTTGTGATTATTTCATTCAATTTTTAGCAAGAAGAAAACCAACTCAAGCTAAGACAGAACCAAAATTAGATTAGATAGATCAAAAGACAAGCTTGGGCAGAAAACAGAAGCACCCCCAAGAGGAAAGCAAGTAACCAAAAGCAAAAGAAACTAGAAAGAGAAAGGGGGACCCATTTTGTTGCAGAATAAAATGGGGTTGGTTATGCAAGGCATAACAAGAACTATGAAAGCATCTTTGTATTTATTTCTCTAATTGAAAGTTTTGTTTGATAGCATTCTCGTGATTTGGAAGATTGCACAGAAAATAGAGTAGTTGTTGGACTGTTCCTATCACACTATTATAGACTGCAGTTCCTGTCACAGTTCCTATCACAGTTCCTGTTACAATTTTCAGAATAGTGCAAAATTTTTGTATTAATTTAAACAAGTATTTTTTATTTTGTAGTTGCATTTCATCTACACTCACCTCACTACCTGCAGCCCTTGCACATACAACCACTACACCTTTCACAAGTTTATGCCCCCAAATTGACACTTAGACCAAATTGAACTTAGTTATTAAAAATTAAATCTTTTTCATTATCTACCCTAGTTTTGGCCTATCATTATGCAATTCTGATCTTGCATCTTTATGGGAAATGTATTTGAAAAATGAAATCATTACATGGGATTATGTAATGTTACTTTATTTATGCAATAGAAATTTGAAATGGGTTCATTTTGAATATGCATCTTTGTCATTGAATTGGAAAATTTTATTACTATGTGTTGGTAAACTAGAACTTTTCTCATATGGGTTAAAAATTTGGTGAAAACAATGGGTAAAACATTGGGCTTGTTACATAAAGCCTTAACCTTATGTAGCAACATTGGAGTTGAATTTCGTTATTCCCCTAGTGTGTGTGAATGAATAACACCTATACATAGCTAAAGAATTACACACAAGCACTAAGATAGCTACACAATCAAAATATAAATGCACACATATAAAAATCTTGAAATATCCTTTTTGCATAATCATGCAACACATACATGACAAGCAACTTGTGTACAAACACACAAGAAAAGTGGAAAACACACAAATCATGTGTGTAACATATATTTTGTGTAATGCAATATTAAAAACCCCTAAGATTATCTTGTTTATCATTTCGACTCATTAAATCACCATATCTATATACCATCATCACGCATCCCTAGAGATTGGTCTCTATCTAGAGATTCCTCATTTATTGACTTGGATCATATTCATGGATGCATAGTTGATCTAGGTTATTTTTACAATTACATATTGAAACCTTAAATTTTAAAATTAAATTCAAATTAAAAGCCACCAACTTCATTCTACTAGCTAGTGTGAGATGACCTAACATATGGTTCATTCTTTCATTCTAGACAATATGTAAAGAGTTTCATTCTTTCATTGAAACCATCAAGGACAACATATGGTTCATTACATAACATTTTCATAGAAAAATTATGAGAACATCATAGTAGTATTATCAAAGCATTGCATCAACATACACAATCCTAGGTCTATTACATTCTTGGATTTTATCCCCAATCCTCTTTCTAAAGTCACTAAATTGGTCCAACTAGGGGTGAAACAAAGGAAAATGCGACTCACAATTCAATAAAATTTGTAAAAGTGAACTCATAAACATTACCAACACTTGCAACTCATATTTAGACAATAAAAATATTAAGTTGAGTGAATTTTGATAATCTATTTTCTGCTAGATCAATATCATAAATTTTATATTGTAGATTCACACATTAGTTTTAGTCTTGCACTCATAGAGATCATATCTACATTTATGTAGACCTGAACCACATAAGAATTTTATTAGTTTGTAGACCTAAAAATTTAATATTCTAATTAATCGGTTCACAATATCTTTAGCATCACTTTCCCATATGTAAAATGCAACCAAATAGCCTATTTAAACTTAATTAATATCTACATTTAATTGAACATCAATTCATTCCAATCCCAACTCAATATACTAAGTTATATTTGTTTATTATTATGATTTTAATAATTATTCTAAGATTTTATGTAAATGATGGATTTATTTCTAAATAGCTTGATAGAGTTAGAATTTAAGATTTTATAATTTCTTATCTAATATTATTATAGTAATGGAAATTATATTTAACTATTATATTCGTAGTAATTAATTTAATTTTACTTAATATTAATGTACTTTTAGTTCATTAATTGTGTCCTTAGGGATCACTCCCTTTGTATATATCAATTGAAAATATAAACATTATAGTTTTTGTATCAACCTAGTTAATGGGGTCCAAACAAAATAAAACTCTACCTAATACCATGGGAATACCCTACACTCTATCTATTTTTTAGAATTAGCAAAGATAAATAGTATAAAACCCTATTAGTGCCTTTGCAAAAATATTTATGTTGCCCTAAACTCTATGATACCCTACTATAAAAGTTAGGTTTCAAAATGAGTCATACCTTCTATTGCATTTATCATTATACTACTAGAGGGCCAAACTTTTCTTCCTCAAAATTAATATCATCTTCAAAGTCTAAGATCCACCCTATTTTCCTAGCATTCACCATGTCTACACATAAAGTTCAAAAAACTAACCACCTTCTTTGCTATGTTTTGCATCTCCATATTTGATTGGCTACTTGAGTTATTTAGGAAGGGAATGCATGAACCTATTGATAACCCAATTATATCCTGAGAATTTTTGTTTATGAGAAATAATCCCTTCTTTGGAGTGAATTTGGCCAATGTATCTTCCAAGCTATCTAAAAATATCTTAATGAATTCCTTTGTCAGAGTCTTTACTACACCAATCTCTTCTCCCATGTTGATCATTGCTTCTACTAACATTGAGGCTATATTGATATTCACATGACAATGACACTCTATTGACTTAGAATCCTCACCAAGAACCATATTCAAGGAAAGCACCACTACTTCCACCTTTCCTCTAAAAACCTTCTTTGTTCTTATATTTGAAACTAATCCAAGGAAATAAATTTACCTCTTCTTAAGCTACTAACACACATTCAAATCCATTTTTTAACACCTAAAGGAGTCAATTTCCAAATATAGATGGAATGTGATTTTAATACCATTTCTTTACCTTATTAAAATAAGATGAAAGGAAGTATTGTGATGAACATGAAGGAAGTAGGGTAATATTTTGAGGATAGTGTTGTGAAAATTTCAATATTTAACAATTACAAAAAATAGAAAATATTTAAATATAAAATAAACAATAAATACTGAAACATAGGAAAATGTAGGTGATGGTTTTGAATGGGGGTAATGCACCTATCTTCCTTATTGCATTAGGAAAAAGAGATCCCCTAGGAAAAGATTGACTTTCAACCCTTAGGTGAGTCAATCTTGATGGAGATCTTGTTGTTTTCCTTATGACTGAGAATGTGGTAAATCAACTTGGAATGCACTTTTGGGAGAAAAAGAAAAAATAGTAAATAAACCCAATTATGCAATGTAATACTTGAAACATCAATTTTAAAGCTTAATCTAACAGAATCAACAAAGTTCTAGCAGATCTAACAAGGTGATGAATTTATACACATGTCACCAAAAGCCTCTATTGAGTGTCCTCCTGGGATAGATTCACCCTAGGGCGAATGGGTCTTGCTATAGGGGTTCAAAATTTGCTTTCACAATCCTCTGCTCCTAGGTCTGAACTCCTGATTCCTCCATATTTCACAGTCAGAAAGTCAGAATTAATTTATGTTAGTGAGTTTTTGTGGCTTGATGACAATGTTGACAACTTTGAAAAATTGCACATTTGATCAATCTTCAATCCTTCTTCAACCTAAGATCTGCAAACACAAAGGGAGGGAAAATTTGTTTGTTTTTGGTGAATGGGGGTTTTCCTTGGTCAAACCCCATTTTGGTAATTAAACCTTGAAATGAAATGAAACATGAATGAAAGGAATGATGAATGAACAATTGCTTGTTGCAACTCACCAAACCCGTGAATGAAACCCTTGAAGGACTGAAATCTAACACATCTCTCCAAGGTCTAGATCTTGCATGAAATGGCTTGATTGGATGTTGATCTCAAGATTCTTGAATCTTGAATTGAATGCTTGAAACCTACATCACAATGTTAGCTCCAAAAACATGCATGAATGATGATAACTTTGACATGATGCTTGAGATATTGAATGCTGCAACAAATGACTGAGAAATATGCTCTTGAACACCTTTGACAATAATATTTGCTCTTGTGAGTGCTTGCATATGAATTCTAGATATCTTAGGATTTGAATTTGATAAAAAGACCTTGTATTTATAGATAATTTTCTAATTTCCCAAAAGTTAAACATCAAAGGATGACAATTGCAAATTGAATTTGAATCATAAAATGTCACTAAAAACATATTAAAAATTGGGGTCCTAAACTTAAGGGGGACCCATTCTCCCTTAAAAATTGGGTGAATGGGTCCTAGGTCCCAAACCTAAGACACACCAATTTCAAGGCAATTGAATTAATGCTTGCAATTGTTTAATACAAGTTTCCCTTTTAGAAAAGAAGATTAATTAGGCTTTTGAATGCATAATTGGGCCAATTAGAGGCTTAATTAAGTCCAATTTATTAAGGGACCCAAACATAGTGTAAAAATGTAAAGGATTACATTTTTTGACACTACATTTAGCCCCCACTTTAGTGAGAGGATGAGGCCTATGCTCAAACTTACACTAAAGTAGTCAAATAAGCGTCAAGAGAGGTCTAATTTTATAATTGTTGGAAAGATAAGACAACAAAGGTCAATGAGGATGATCAAGCCCCCAAGATCGAAGATCTCATGGCAAACCAACAAAGGCACAAAGAGACACATGCTTATGTTAAATATGCAGCAACGGGACAAGATACACAAGCATACAATGCTAAAATTAATGAGAAGAGAAAGAAGGGATGGATCAAGCCTTGACTGTTTGTCCAATCCGTATGGATCAAGCCTTATTCATTTATCCAAAAATGTTTACAAGTGGATACCCGTTGTCCACTATGCTAACAAAATCTATTCACATGGGCTAGTGAAAATCCATTGTCCGCTAGGTGAGCCCCAAAAAGTGGCTAATGGGAAGTCATGCCAGGTCTATAGGCTCCCATTGTACTAACCATACCAAAGTTATACCTCCTGATAACTTTGATAAGGTGCCACAAAAATGATCACAAGGCTAGCAAGCTATGTTATGCTAAGCACTCATGAAAAACAAGGCTCCACTGGCAAGCAAGTTGTGTTATGCTTGGTGGCCATGAAAAACATAAAGGCTCCACTGGCAAGTAGGTTGTGTTATGCTTGGTGGCCTTGATACATGTAATAGGATATTTAAAGGGGTTTTTCTTAGCTCATGAAAGATCTCACCTTAGGGAACATCATGCCTAATGTCTCCAAGAGAGGAATAGTCGAGGATAAAAGATTCACAACTTAGGGAATGTAATATGTAGCATCACCACCAAGAGGAATGTCATATGCCAAGAAAGTTCACACTCTTAAGGAACATCAAACCCAATGTCACCACCAAGAAGACACATCACGTGAAGTAAGAAGATCACACTTTGAAGCAAACAATGAGCAAGGATGCATATGCCCCCACTTTAAAGAAATTCTTAAACACCATGTTGTGAGCAATTACTTTAAAGTAGAATCACAATAAATTCCAATACATGAGAGCTTTATTCGGAAAGACTTATGTAAAACATATGTTTCTGAGATAGAGCTACATCATGAAAAGGATGGTTTCCCCCCATATGCAATCCTAAGATAACACATAAGGGATCCATGGATTTGGGGTCAGCGTTTGTTGTTGCTACAATGATATAATTGAGCTCAAAATTGTCATCATTCCCCAAATGGCTCATGGAACAAGTGAGCACAAAGGAAGAATGACATAGAGAAAGAAAAAAAAAGAAGCTTTTGGGTCAACATGGAAGAGACCTGAATGTCTCGACACCTTGCGTCATCCCCAAAAGGAAAACACAAGACAAATGAAAAGATAAATGGTTATGACAGATAGAAAAATGTAGATACAAATAGAAGAATGTCACAACAGAGTTGCTTCCTTTGTATCCTTGCACCAATGGAGTGACAAGGGTCATCCAAAGTAGGCTCACAAACATATAAAGACATGCCAAGCAACACAATGGGAGGGATCACATTACGCACATGCAATCACAAAGAACATGAAAAGAAGACAAAGACAATACTAGTATGGCACATGCAAGTCAACCTATAGCAGGTCATCCACATCCCAATCTTGTTCATGATATGTAGAACAACTATCAAAACAGACAATGACAAGTGTTGTACTAGGAGCATCACCGGATTCAACACGTGGTGAATCACTCTTTATAGGAGGACCATCACAACTATTGTCATCTAAGCTCATGGAAGAGGAAAATAATAAATTCAGCTCATTATGCACTTCCTCATAAATCTTAGCAATCTCATCATCATCATCCAAGTTAATCATAACTGGAGGCCTAATTACAATGTCTATTGAAGTTTGTTTTATTTGTTGTGGCAAAGGTGGAGAATCATCATGCTTTGCTTCAATTTTTGTTTGATCTTGATTTTTTGTTTTATGAACTCTTCTTTCAATCTATGAGCAATAGCACGACATCTACGCCTACGCTCTTTTGCATTTATGTTTCTCTTTACACAATTTTCAAGCTGTGATTGTGTACCTAAGCAGGTTATCAACCATAGGTTTCTTTTCTTCCCGCAAGGAAGGGATGGAAGGAGCCATGGGAAGTTGTTCAACCATTTTCTCTTTAGCTTTATAAACTTGTTTGATCTTAGGAGGCACAATGAGACTTACATTGTTATCTCTTGGTTTTTTATAGGAAATAGGTAGAGGATTTGTCATGGGTTGGTCTTGGTTACATGGAAGGGCTTTTGGTTGAATCATGGTTTCATCAATGATAGGAGGCTCAATCATGGGTTGAGGTATGTTGCTAAGGGATAACTATGCTATGCGCTTTGTCTTAAACTTTTGATAAGATTTGAAAAATAATTCCTCATGAGGCTTAATAGGTTTCATATGTTCGGGAAAAAATAAATCCAATGAGAAATTCCCATGGGAAGACACAAGATTAAAGCCACTATGGTGCACAGTAAAGATATCAATGCCAAATGGAAACTTTAAGCATTTATGCACTATCGATGGGACGACATCCATGGACCATAGCCATGGGTAACCAAGCTTCACATAGAATTGGTTTGATGATAGGATGATGGAGAATGAGACATTCAATTATTTCAGTCCAACTTTTAAAGGAAGAGTGATCCAACCTATCGTAGGGAAAGCAAAACCATTATGCATTTTGATCCATGCTTTCAGTTGTTCATAAGAATCTTGATAAATTTCATGCACAAATAAGAATGCCTCAGTGATCACATTCTCTACACACACGGGATCAATTAATATCCCATTGGTAGGATTTTCATTGATTCTTCTGGCAATGTAAAGAGGACCATCAAGTGCATGTCTAATGATGTCATTTTGTGAGAAAGCAATGTCAAGGGGTTTTTTGGTTTGGCCCTTACGAATTTGCACATTAATGAATCCAACCATACATTCTAAGTCTTTTGCATTCATATTGTCATTATTTGTATCTTGAATTTTTTCAACATTCATCACATCATTCTTGGTATCAGTAGCTTTCACAAAAGAGATATTATAATTTGGCAATGGGGTTGGTAAATATTTGTAATTTTTGATTGGGTGGGGCAACAGACTTGTTTCCTTAGTCATTAACACCACCAATCTGGATGTGATTAGAATCAATGAGGTCTTGCACAATATGTTTAAGACGCTTGCATTGTTTCATATTGTGTCCATTTTGTTGGTGATAATGGCAAAAGGAATTTGAGTTAAAGTTTGGAGGTAAGGGCTTAGTGGTATCAATGGATCTAATAGGAGGTAAGGTAACTAAGTTCTTACTTACAAGTTGCAACATGATGGAGTGAAGGGTATCAGGTAATGGGGTAAAATGTCTACTCCTTTCCCTAAATGGATATGGATTTGTTATTTATATGGTGGCCACTTGGGTGTTAGCATGTTGACTTGTTTGAGGTGTATTTATTTATAAAAATCCTTTATTTTGTTTCTTGAAAGGTTGGAAATTGTTATGGGGCACAACTTTGGATTTCTCAGGATTGTTAGGATATTTTGCTTCACGATGACTAACCGAATTTTGATAATAAAAAAGGGTCGTGCACAAGTGTGTAAAGGAAGAAAACTTCATCATCCCTAGTTTATCTTGAATATTGGTTTGCAAATTTTCAATGAACATTCTTTGAATATCGACATCAGTAATCTTAATGTTGATTTGTGAGTAAAGCAATTGGTATCGTGCTATGAAATCAGTGACCTTTTCATCTTTGTTTTGTTTACATTGCATTAAATCAGCTAAGGTCATCTTGGGACCCATGTGCACTTGGAAATGGTTAAGAAAGGCATCAACAAGTTCATTGAATGAGTGAATTGAGTTATTCGGTAAAGAACAAAACCACTCCAAGGCAATGTCTTTCAAGAATCTAGGGAAAAGTTTAGCCAAAATTTTATCCTAAAAAATGAAGTCACTACATAAGGCTGTGTATGCCAAGACATGCTTACTAGGGTCTCCTTTTCCACCATAGTTCTCAAATCTAGGAATCTCTATGCCTTGTGGCATTTGTGCTCTCAATATCTCCAAGGATAAAGGGTTTCTTTTGACATATTGTGAAGGTTGGCCATTTTGACTTTGGTTCAATGTGTCAATTTGTTGTTGCAGGGATGAAACATTTAGCAAGAGTTGGTTAAGGACGGGATCATTGGTTGTGTTGTGAGATGGAGGTGAATAAGGTGGAGGTGTATATGTATTCAGATGGCAAGTGAATTGTAAGCTTGTGAGGGGAGATGGATTAGGAGATATGATATTTTAATGCACAAAGCTAAAGGGATTCCTAGTGGAAATACCTAAAGTGGTATTAACATTCCTAGTTGGTTGTTTTGTCGTTGTAACAATTGGATTAGTGTCTATAGGAATAGAGGTCATAGTTGTGGAAGGAGGAATTGAATTTCCACCTTGACTTTGAGTATAACCCAAAGTTTGAGCACAACTAACTATTTTAGGAACATATTTATCAATAATGTGAGCTAGGCTATGCATAATCTCTATTCCTTATTCATTATCAAGCATTTTTCCTCATGTTATCTATGACAGGAACTGCAATACCAACAATGTATTTAGAACTCACAAAGTTTTGTAATTTCTCTAAACCTTCATCGATTTGTTTTAGCTCTTCTTGAGGGACATTAACAACCATTGTGTCAACATTAGTCACATTGGTTGTGGGTAGGGTGGTCATGGGAAATGAGGTATCAAAGCTATGGTCCATAGTGGGTTGACTAGTATCAAAACTATGAGTGAAAGAGTTGGAAAACTCAAGATCCATGACAAGTGTAGTAGTGTAGGATGGCATGAGTCTCAAACTATGTATCACTACAATATTGGTAATAAGACACTAGGTTGTGAAGCTCATACAAGTTTCACCAAACCCAGGTGCACCCAAAATGGAGAATAGGCACTAGATAAATGCAATCAAACACCCTAGAATATAAAGTGCAATACAAGTATGTAAAAAGAGAGCAATTTTCATATTTAAAACAAGATAATTTATTGATTATACTATCAAAAACCTAAAAATGATGTCTTTTAATGTCAAATTTGATTTCAAACAATGCACTCAATTTGACCAATTTGAACCTAATGCAAACAATAATAATTTTTTCTGATTTCTGAAACTAAAACCCAGATTTAACAACATATCAGAATGAAGAAAACAAAGACAAATCATTGCCTAGAAATTTGAAACAACACCTGTACAGGGACTGATTCGCCCTAGGGAAAATGGGTCCCAGGTCAAGGGTTGCAAAAATTTAAATCTAAGGTTCAATGCTAGGGTTTCCTGTTTTAGATTGCAAACTGTGGTTTTAGCGATTAAATTTTCCATATTTAGGCATCCTAATGCAAGTGAAATGAATGAAAAATGATGAACAATGTGACACTTTTGAAATGCAATTTTGACCAAATTTGTGAATGTGAATGACTAAAAATACACTAATATGCAAGTACTATGCAAAATCAATGTAACATGCATGCAATTTTTTGAATTTTTCAGATTTTAAAGGATGCCAAATACAAACCTTAAACCCTAAATGAGATGCAAACTAATGCAATTTTAACAACCCTAATGAAATGCAAACTAATGCAAATCCTAGATCTAGGGTTTAAATGGACTCCATTTTTTTTAAAAATGATGTACAATGTTAGAATCACCAAAATGAAACATAGGAAAATGTATGTGATGGTTTTGAATGGGGGTAATGCACCTATCTTCCTTATTTCATTGGGAAAAAGAGATCGCTAAGGACAAGAGTGAGTCAATCTTGATAGAGATCTTGTTGTTTTCCTTATGACTGAGGACAGGGTAAATCAGCCTGAAATGCACTTTTAGGAGAAAAAATAAAAATAGTAAATAAACCCAATTATGCAATGTAATACTTGAAACATCAATTTTAAACCTTAATCTGACAAAATCAACAAAGTTCAAGTAGATCTGAGAAGGTTATGAATTTATGCACCTATCACTAAAAGCCTCAATTGATTGTCCTCTTGGGACAAATTTTCCCTAGGGTGAATGGGTCTTGCTACAGGGGTTCAAAATCTACTTTCACAGTCCTTTGCTCCTAGGTCTGCACTCTTGATTCCTCTAGATTTCACAGGGAAATTCAGAATTAATTTTTCTAAGTGAGTTTCGTGGCTTGACTACAATGTTGACAACTTTCACAACTTTGTAAAATTTCACTTTTGATCAATCTTCAATCCTTATTCAACCTAAGATTTGCAAACACAAAGAGAGGGAAAATTTGTTTGTTTTGGAGAATGGGGGTTTGCCTTAGTCAAACCTCGTTTTGGTAATTAAACCTTGAAATGAAATGAAACATGAATGAAAGGAATGATGAATGAACACTTGCTTGTTGCAACTCACCAAACCCTTGAAGGAGTGAAATCTAACACATCTCTCCAAGGTCTAGATCTTGCATGAAATGGCTTGATTGGATGTTGATCTCAAGATGCTTGAATCTTGACTTGAATGCTTGAAACCTACATCACAATGTTAGCTCCAAAAAAATGCACGAATAATGATAAATTTGAAATGATGCTTAAGATCTTGAATGCTGCAACAAATGATTAAGAAATCTGCTCTTGAACACCTTTGACAATAATATTTTCTCTTATGAATGATTGCATATGAATTCTAGATATCTTAGGATTTGAATTTGATAAAAAGACCTTGTATTTATAGACAATTTTCTAATTTCCCAAAAAATAAACATCAAAGGCCGACAATTGCAAATTGAATTTGAATCATAAAATGCTACCAAAAACATATTAAAATTGGGGTCCTAAACTTAAGGGGGACCCATTTGCCCTTAAAACTTGTGTGAATGGGTCTTAGGTCCCAAACCTAAGACACACCAATTTCAAGGCAATTGAATTAATGCTTGCAATTGTTTAATACAAGGTTCCTTTTCAGAAAACGAGATTAATTAGGCTTTTGAATGCATAATTGGGCCAATTAGAGGCTTAATTAAGTCCAATTTATTAAGGGACCCAAACATAGTGTGAAAAAGTAAAGGAGTACATTTTTCAACACTACAAATACCATTACACATATGTACATGGGGAAAACCATATTTGGAGAAAATCTCCACACTCCAAACAACTCAATGTATTATTTAATAAACTACCATTTAAATGCACTTGCAAAGAAAGTCTTCATAGGAGTATCACCAACTAGAGATATAAAGGAATTATCACAACTTAATAGTGTCTACAAAACTCTACACTCTACCTCCATCTCAAGCACCTAATATATAGGAGATACAAAATCCAAAACCATCAAATGGTAATTAGAAACCCATGAGCTAAAACCACCCAAAAGTGGTGTCCAAATTATCACCTAATTAAATATGCCTTAAGATATGTCATAATACACATCATAAGTTGGTCAAGAGGTGTAACTCCCCTTTAAAACTCTTTAATTTGTCCAACAACTATTTACATTTCCTATGTAAAATTTTGGAGGCCATAGCTTTTGATGTGGTCAACTGATTGGGTACATTTAAAAGAAATTGAACTAATCGAAGAGATATACACAACAAGCACTCCCATAGGTGATTCCAATTGGAGACACCTTTCATAACATAATACAAGCTATATGGATTCCTTATAAACATGAGTTACTACCATGTACTCTACTTCTATAGTGGACAAAACACCCATATCCTATCACTTACTCATCCAACTGATTGTGCCACTAAACATAGTGAAAACATATCCACTAGTGGACGGGTGATCCCACAATACTGGTTTACAAATTTTGGCCAAACTAGACATTGAACTAATTTTTTCTAACTAAATCTTCACTTTTGGGCACCTATAGCGGCTAAACTGTGAGGAATTTGAAGATGATGCAAACTAGTGATTTGTGACATTTTGTCTATAGATTCACAATATATTTTTTTCAATTTTTTTTGAATCAGATTGCACTTCTTTTTCCATCTCCTTCGAAAACTAGTTTTTTTTAGTAAACACCATTTTTAAGGAGTGATGCTCACCGTATACAACATAATTTTTTTTCCATGAAGGATAAATTCTATTTTTTAAAAATTTAGATTTGTAACTACAATATATAGTGCTTTCATTTGGTTTCATAGTGTTTTATTGAATATTTTTTCCATAATCAAGTTTCAAAGTGAAACCAATTACAATTCATACATAGGCAGACTGTATACAACATAAAAAATTTTGTATGTATCATTTTTTTTTTGTTGGATCAAGGACTTCAATATCTAGTGCACTGATATTTTTCAAACAAAAAAAATTGATAATCTATTATTTTTCCACATGTGCAGAACAAAGAGCTTGATTTTCTGTGAAAAACCTACATTCACAAGAAATAAAAAATAAATACAATAATAAAATTAAATTTATTTAAAATTATACTTTTGGGAAGCTTATAATAAGGAATACATACTTACAAAAAATAAATTCTAAATGAATTCATTTGATCCCCCAAAAGGTAAATCAAAAGTGGTTTTTTATCAACATTTTGATAGGTGTAAATGAGACTCTGTTATAGGTATGGTTTAAAAAAAGTGGGGTTCTATCCTTGAGGGAGTTTGATATAAGGTGGTTCGATCAAACCCTCTTCAATTGGAATCCTTTAAATGGAACTTTTCAAGGCTTAAATCATTATACTTTCTAAAAATATGTGATTTCAACAAAAATCAGGATCTCCCAGAAATTGTAAACCAGTATTGTGGGATCACCCGGACCTTTTGTTTCCAATGTCCTTAGCCCTGATTTCAATCCAAAAATATGTGAATACAAATAGAATTTCTATCCCCTATAGGATAATCAAGATGACACGAGGAATACTCAAAGGTACACCACAAATACATAAAGACCCTCTTCACTACATCCCAATATACTCATCTAGGATTAGCCATAAATTGGTTAAGCCCTCCCACTACTTGGGTAATGTCTAGTCATGTAAAAAACGTAGCATACATCAAAATCTTGATTGTACTAGTATAAGTTTCTATAATCATATCCTTCATCTTAGTAGGATAAATTGGATGCTACTTAACATATAAATTTGTCTCTGTTATAATAGGAACACAGAGTAGCTTGCAATATGTCATGTTAAACTGAGCTCCAACATTGAGTTCACATACTTACTCTAAACCAACCAAATTTTTTTGTTCACTCTCTCTTCTAATCTCCATCCCCAAGATGTACATGACTTACTCTAAGTCCATCTCAAGTTGTGTTAAAACTTGAGACTTCAAATCACAAATCATACCTTTCCCATTGGATAAAAAAAATATATCATCAACATATAATATAATAATGAAAATACAATCACCATCCATCTAATAATAGATGCAATGATCCATTTTGGATCTCAAAAATCTTGAACTTAACATAAAATAATCAAACTTTTGGTATCACATCCTAAGAGATTGCTTAAGACCATACAAAGACTTTTTCAACTTAGAGACAAAATGATCTTTACCTTTCTCAATGTAGTGCAATGACCGTGTTATATAAATATCTTCCTCCAAATAACCATGAAAGAATTATGTATTCACATTCATCTTCTCAACCTCAAGACTATACACTATAGCAAGAGACAATAGAAATTCAATGGATGTCAGTTTTATTATTGGGGAGAAAATCTCACCATAATCTATTGCCTTAATGTAGGAATAACCCTTTGCAACCAATCTCTCCTTATAATTCTCAACATAACCATCAAACCTTTTTTTTTTTGAATATCCATTTGCATCCAACATGATTTTGTCCATAAAGAAAATATACTAGGTCCCATGTGTTATTTTTCTTCAAAGTAGTCATCTCCTCATCCATGGTTGCCTTTAGGACTCTCCATCATCCATACCCATATCCTCCTTTACAGTCCTAGGCTCATAAATGTCAATAATCAAAGTAAAAATGCATCTCTAATAAGAGGGAGCATACCTTTTTGGTTGTTGTCTTTTCCAAGTGAACCTCATCAACAACTAAGGTGGAAGTTCTATCTCTTGTTTAGAACTATATGAGCCATCTTCCTCTTTAAGTCCTTCATGGGATTCTGGTTCAAGCTTCCTAGTTTTTTGGGTTAGTTGAACCACATATTTTTTGTCATCCTTCTCTAACTATAATATTATGAAAAAGAATTCTCTAAAAATAACACTTTTTCTATACAAAACTTTCTTGGCCATAGGGTCCCAAATCTTGTACCCTTTCACTCTAGCACCACATCTAATGAAGATACATTTTACAACCTTGTTCTCCAACTTTGATCACTTTTCCCTAGACACATGTGCATATGCCTCGTAACCAAAGACTCAAAGATGTCTCAACGATAGATTTTCCCCAACCACACTTCCATAGGCGTCTTATCAACAAGAACTAATGTAGGAGACCTATTAACCAAGTGGCAAGTTGTGGTAACTACCTCTACCCATTTTTTTTTCTAGGCCAACCCCACTCAATATACTTCTAGCCCTCCCCATCAACGTCCTATTCATTCTTTATACAACTCCACTCCATTTATGTCTTATTCATTCTTTTTGCAACTCCATTACGTCAAAGGGGTGTACAAATTTGTCCTATGTCTTTCTATCCCATGATTATTACAAAATATATCAAAATCTACTAAAAAACTCATTGCCATTAACAATTCTCAAAATCTTAATCTTCCTACCAATCAGATTTTCTACATGAACCTTGAACTCTTTTAAGGAAAGACTTCACATTTACTTCTAAGGAAATATAATTGTGTCCTTATATTGCAATCATTAACAAAAGAAACATTCCATATTTATAAATTGAAAGAATATTAACAAGACCAAATACATTAGAATGAATTAGATCCAACACCCAAAAAGATTTATGAGAACTAGAGTAAAACTAAACATAGTTTTATTTTTTGTATTTGACATGTTCATAGAAATCAAATTCAATATTAAAATAATTTAACCAATCAACAAGGTTTTTATTTTTTAGGGTCCTTAAACCCCTCTCGTATATGTGATCCATCTTTTGGTGCTATAACATTGTTTTCTCTCCCGATAACTTAGTCTCCAAGGCACGAGCACCCTTAGATATGCAAAAATCATTACCATTAGAAGTAGACACAATGCACCTCTTTGTTTTTGGTTACAATGGTGAATTTGAAGATTCTACAAATCTCTTCACTACATGAATTGAAGAAATATTGCATTGAATTGTGCATACATCTAGCTAAAATAGAGTGCAAATCTAAACACCCTTATGAAGAACCATGGCTCTTCTAACCATCTTGTACCATCCACTTGATAAAATACCATTCACACCTATGTCATTTAGTTTAATTAAAAAAATTAGGTTCCATGTAAAACCAGGGATATGCAATACACCATTGATCCTCTTTGCTTGTTCACCAAGGAATCAAATTAGGACTCTACCATAGCCAATAATCTTAAGATGAGAATCATCTCCTAGGTATACCTTCCCACCATCATATTCTTCATATTTTATGAACCAACCTTGGTGTGAGATCATGGGAAAATGGGTGTTGAATTTCATCAACCATATACCTTCTAATGCATGAGTAGCCAAGGCAGCAAAAAAAGCATCACCTTCATTCTAGGAGAAATCAAAATATGCTCTTTTCTTCTTCTTCTTCTTCTCCTCCTCCTTACAATCTCTTTTTAATGTCCAATTTTCCATAGTTCCAACATTTCACCTTAAGCTTACTAGGAGATTTGGATCTCCCATAGGATTTAGATCTAGACTTATCTTACTTCTTGTCCTTCTTATCTTTTTCTTAGATCTTCCACAAATTGTATGGCCTCCATAGCCAACTCATAATTCTTCCTTCTTATTTCTTATAAAAGCGAAAATGCAACCAATTTCTCTATCTTGGACTTGGCGGTAGTTCTTCCAATGGCCATATTAAGCAGTCCCATGAATTTGGCAAAGAACACTTCAAATTCATGCATTGATCCTCTCCATTTTTACTCCCATAGAGTGCAACTGGGTGACTATTATATTGAAGGCATTTAGATGTTCAACAAGAAATCAACCATCCTCCATCTTGAGGGTATACAATTTATTTCTTATGAAAAGCTTATTCACCAAGGATTGATCTTGATAAATTTATCCTAACTTCATCTAAATATTCGTTATGGTAGTCTCTTCATGCACATTTAGCACTACTGAATTAGTTAAATTGAGTCTAATAAGACCCTTTCCTTTTCTACCCATCTTGTCTCGATCTTCTTGTGATATAGCCATAGCTTTGGATCTAGATACTGTAGCACATATATCTCAATCTATGAGCATATCCTCCATCTTGAGCTTCCATAACTCAAAACTTATGCCTGAGAACTTCTCCATCTGTATCCTAAGTGTGTTTGTCATCTCTTCCTATAATAAGATCAAAACCCTCTTTGATTAGTAAAAAAAACCCTCTACCCAACACCTAGAATCTAATATGATCTAGCTATGATACCAAATGAAAGGAACTAGGGTACATGGAAACACTTCTTACACTAATATTTTGAGGAAATTTTTGTGAAATTTTTAATTTTTTAACAATTACATAAAACATAAACACATTTAAATAGAAAAAAAACAATAAACACCATAACATAGGTGTACGTGGGGAAAACCATTTTGAGAAAAAACCCCACACTCTAAAGAAGCTTAATGTTATTATTCAATAAACCATAATTACAAAACTTGTAGAGAAAGTCTTTAAAGGAGTATCACTAACTAGAGAAATGGAGGAATTCTTACATCTCAAGAGTATCTAAAACACTATACACTCTACCTCCATCTCATGAACCTAATATATAGGAGATACAACACCTAAAACCATTAAATAGTAATTAGAAAATCATGAGTTTAAACCACCCAAAAGTGGCACCAAAATTATCTCCCAATCAAATATGTTTTATGATGTATCATAATACACATCATAAGTTGGTTAATAGGTGTAACTCCCATTTACAACTCTTTTATGTATCCAACAAAATTTTACATTTTTTATGTAAACTTTTGGAGTCTAAACTTTTTGATCCGATAGGTTGATTGGGCCCATTTTTTTTAAATTGAAGTTCTTGAACTGTTATAAATAATGAGCATCTTTATAGGCAATGTTGAGCAATCAATTTTTTTTTTTATCTTAGCCAAAAACTAAGCCTAAAGCCCAAAAATTAAGTTTTTCCATTTTATATATGAAAATCACACCTTTTGTAATCTTAACATTATGAGCAAAGTTTAAGCATCTTTCCTAACATAATGCCACACATAGTTATGAACTATTTAGGGTTGAAGCTTTCTAAGTCCTATGTAAAATGTTTTGTCATGTATTTCCATGAAGGTAATGTTGTTGGCATTGCTAACAATGTAGAGGTTTAATTGGCCACATATTCTAAGAAGTCATTCTTAATTGATATAATTATTGTTGAATACCCAACTAAGTGGGGCATGTTATTATCTAGAAAGTGGCCTACTTCGATAGGTGGTAGTATCCAAATAAAATTATCATAACTATTCCATTAGAGGATGAAATTATTATATTGCATAGGGAAAAGACATAGAATATAGTAAAAGACCAATACAAGATAGCCAATAAAGTGCACAACATAGACACATAACTCGATTATTTCATCAGGGATTATGATGAATAAAACAGTGAGGTTGTAAAGCCTCACCCTATTTCCAACCTAGGTAGTGGAGATGTTAAGGATTTGTGGACCATGTCATTTGACGATGCATGTTCCAAAGAGGGTTTAGGGGATAGAGTTGTCCTTGTTTTTACTAATGGTGAAACATTTGAATATTATTTCAAGTCGGCATTCAAGTGCACAAATAATATTGTAGAATATAAGGAACTAATGCTTGGCTTGAACATTGTTCACAAAAATGGAATGAAATGTATTAAATTCATAGGAGATTTAGAACTCATCATATTATAGATAAAAAAATATTTATGTAGAAAAGTATGATACTCAAAAAGGATATAGGAACAATGATTGGGACTCAATTGAATCATTTGATACATTTGGTATTGAATGGGTTAGCAGGCCAAGAATTAAAACAACATATGCTATAGATATTGATGCCTCCAAGTTTGACTTTAATTTAGTATCTTATCAATGTCAAATTCGTATTAAGGACTCGATAAGACCTAATATACTTAACAATGTTCACAACTGACAAGTGTTCAATGACAACCAAAAAATTATATATTCTTAAGTTCTACATGAAGGAGTTTGGTAGTCAAGTAATTGATTGTGAATCTATGGTTAAGTTTGAGGATGTTGTCATGGAATGAAGTCATGTAGCTAAATACTAACAAGATCCCTAAAGGGTTAGTTGAAATGGAAATAATTTTTGATAGTGCAAACAACTATAAAAATAAAGGGTAGCCAACAAACAAAAGCAATGTAGAAGGTGTAAACTTTGGTACATATGCTAGACTAAAAATGGCCTACATAGGAAAAATATTAAAATCAACAGAGAATAGGATATTGATAGCACCATTAGAGACTTTCAAGAGGTATTTTTCTTGGTCATATAATAAGTTGAAGGCATACATGTAGGACCTTATTCAACATACAATTCAACTTCAACTAGATGGCAAGCCATTTTTCCAAAAATAGCTTGACCCATCAATCCTACCTTTGTCCCCAAAATTTAAAAATAAATTGATGAATTTAAAATAAGGGGGCATTATCAAACCCATTAGGCACTCAAAATGGCTTTCAAACCTTATCCAAATCAAGATAAAGAATGGGTAGATATTACTATGTGTTGAATTTAGAAATTTGAATGTTAAATATCTTAAGTATAATTATCATGTCCCTAGCATGGATTACTTGTTGCAAAAGGTGGATGGATTTGAGTTAGTATCAATGATGGATGGATTCTTAAGATACAACCAAATTATGGTCAAAGAGTCTGAGCAACACAAGATTAATTAAAACTTTTTGGTACATATATGTGTATGTGAAAATGTTATTTGGATTCAAGAATGTAGGGTAACATTTCAAAGATCCATGGATGCTGTATTTGTAGGTCTAATTGATGAGATAATGGTTGTCTTTGAAGATTACCTAACAAATTACTCCAAGGATAGAAAGGACTACTTTAAGTATTTGGAGTAGATCTTCCAAAAATGCCTTTAATTTATGAAATCTCTTTGAATCCAAATAAGTGTGTGTTTGATGTAGAAGAAGACAAACTATTGGGACAAATTTCTTGAAAGGAAAAAATAATGATTGATCTGAAGAGGATCAAGGAACTTGAATTGATTCTTAGACCTAAAATAGTGAAATGAGTGCATCCTTTTTTTTGGAAGATCAATTTCTTGAGGCAGTTTGTACCAAAATTTGTATAGAAGACCAAGCCAATCTCCAATATGCTAAAGAAAGGATAAAAATCATATGAAAGAAAGAACCAATATAGACTTTCATTGGGATTAAGTAAGATATCAAGGAAGCACCCATTTTGATCATTCCTAACTATTCTAAGCCTTTCCAACTATTTTCATTTGTATCTTTCCACACTATACCTATTGTATCTCTCCTACTTTCCCTCTTTATCTCTTTATCTCTCTACCTCTATATATATCTTTGTCTTATATTTCTTTGTATCTCTCTATCTCCCTCTCTTTATGTGACTATATCTATCTATGTCTCTCCTCTTCTATCTTTTCCTCTCTTTTTATATCCGTCTTCCTATCTCTATCTCTTTGTTTCTCCCTCTTTATTCCTCTATATCTCTACCTCTATCTATGTATATCTCTAGCTCTCTTTTTATCTTGCTATATCTCTTTGTCTCCCTCTTTATCTCTCTATTTCTCTTTTTGTCTCTATCTATTTTCCTCCTTATTTGTGCAATGGGTATATTGAAGAGGTTTTAAAGGTCAATTATCAAATCCTTAATCAAATGATGTGCTAGCTTAAGCATAACTCCCCAGGTACATGTGTTATCCTTGGATTGTTGACACGAAACAACTATTCAAAAGTTAGCTTCTCTCTCACTATAAATTTTAATTCAAATTTTAAGTTTGAAATTCATTTTATTACATAAATTAAAATTAAAATTCAAAATAGAATTATTCTATAATAATTAAACTTTTAATAAGATAAATAATTATAAATTAAATTAATTATAATAATTTTTAATTATTATTTATAATTTCATAAAAAGACATAAATAATCAAAATAAATTTCAAACTTAAATCTAAATTAAAAATTAAAATAATATAAACTAAATGCAAAGTCAAAAAATATAAAAATCTAAATATTTATAAAGATAATAATTTTAAAAAATTAATAATAAATAATAAACTTATTAAATTAATAAATGGTTAAATAAAAAAGTAAAACTAACTTTTTAATTTATTAGAATTGAAATATTAATAAAGTAAGGACCTAAAAAATGTATTTAATATAGTAGAACCAATATTAAAATTAATTGAAAGATAAGCTCAATATTAACAAATAAAAAAATATTATAAAATTGAGTGTATGTATAAAATTATTAAATAACTTGTGGGTGGTAGGGTAGGCTCTCCCCGCCCCTCATTTTGTCACGCGGCAAGCCATCGTAGGGTGGACATGAGGGGGTAATTGGGTTGGACACGGTGTTTGTGGAAGTGGCAATGCCATGTCACCCCAAGTCTTTTCCAAATAGCCGAAGGGAGGAGTTGTGGATTTCTTAAGTTTGTTGCTCTTGAAAATAGCAGAAACCTTGGTGCACGACAGGGGGAATGTATGGCACAGAATTCAAAGCGTCGTTAGCATGACACGTTGGGCACAACAATCATGGAAACGAAAGTTGAAAGGCCGAGTGGCAACTCACTTCACACGAAGTGATAGTTGTATGCAGGCGGAAGGACGAAGGCCGTAGGATACATTCATGGCAAGGACGATATGCTCGCTTCGCCATTATTCAGCTTCGTGTGCGGAGGCCTAGCTGAACATCTCACAGCTTTATTAAATGAACTGATGAAGTCATTTTTAAAGTATGGTCTTCGAAATTTGGTATTGTCTTTGTTTCTGTGCAGGGATCGACTGTCAAAAGCTCTGCAAATGGCGAGGATGACGAAGTCAAAATTCATCATCCATATTTCGGCAGAGGGGTTGGAACATTTTGGTGTCGACACACCAGTTTCTTTGGTGGCCATGGAGAGGAAGATTGCCTTTCGGGAAGTTTCGAACCAGAGGTTAAAGCGAATTTTGCTTGAGGATGATCCAGTGTCAATAGTTGCTGTCAAAATGGTTCTAGGCAAAGAACACTTGGAAAGAAAGGAATTTTCCAGAGATAACGCTCATATCTCCTCTCGATTTCTAGTAGTGCTTTTGGACCTGGACACCCTGAAGGAGGAGGCTAAGGAGATGATGGTGCGTCTGTTTCGTGATGACTTGCTTGGAGGTCTTGAGAAAACATTAAAGGTGGCCTTCATTGGCAAAGGTATTCTACACCTTGCAGACTTGGATCTCCTATGGAAAACGGATGATGCGGTTAAAGTCTTCCCCTTCATCTTAGACATCAAAGGGCCAGCACTGTCGAGGCACAGAAAGTTAGCAGATGTGGTTGTGGAATTCTTGAAGAGAAAGTTGAAGCTTGTGTCGGAGGGGGGGCTGGAGTGGTTGGAAGATTTCATAAGGTTTGCAGAAATAAACGGTTTCATGTGAGGCTCGGCCTCTGTGCTTGAAGTTTTTTCAAGTTTTAATATTTAATAGCTTATCAAACTTTGGATGGACTTTTAGTATTAGTGGTTCGTTAATTTCGTTACAAGTTGGATGAGGCTCGGCCTCCGATCTAAATTTTTTGTTTCAATGATTTTAATGATTCGTTCTCTGATGCTTGCAATGGGACTGTAAATGTTGAAAAGAATGAATTTTGTCCCGGCTGGGATTGTTTTTTGTTTGGCTTGGAGTCCAGGATGGACCTATTACCCCTGCTTAGCAGATGCTTGTATACTTCTTTAAAATCAATATAAATACTACCTTGCGTATCAAAAAAAAATAAAAATTATATAACTTAAATTAAAAAAATTTAAATTGTATTTCAAATAAAATATTAAAATAAAACAAACTATATTAAAATTGTTAAAAGCTAAAATAAATAAAAATAAAAATGAAACCTATTCAAAATATAAAAAGTCAATTAATAATTTATTGATTTTTTCAATTTGAATAATAATTATTAATATTGGATGGGGTTCTAGTTCGATTGGTTAAAGCATCCTTTTGCGGTCATGAGGTCCAATCTCCCTTGTCATTGTGGTACTAAAGGACATGTCGCATTTTTTTAAAATAATTAATAATATTATTAATATAAAAACATAATGAAAAAACACTTAAAATATTATTGACTATGAAATGTATAAGACAAGTGAAATAATCAATCATCAATATTTCTAAATAATATTTTATTATTATTTATAATAATTACAATATTATACTCATCTATTTTGGAGTGGTTATCTTCTTAAGAACTTAGTGAATTATTATTATAATCTAATCTTAATTAGTCTAATTACAAATCATTAGACTGAGATTGGTTAGTTGGTTGGTTAGTATTAATGCCACTTGTTTAATAGACATCCCCTATTTAATAAAAACATATTTATAAATTCATTTTAGATTTCTAAAAGTGTTTATTGATGAATTGTTTTAAAAAAAAAAAACAAAACCATAAAATTTTACTCTTTTTCCTTTATATATATTTTTTGGAACATTATTTTCTCGGCCATCAATTGTATAGCATTGGTAGGCATTCCATCAAACAGTTCATGTGTCTTGTCTATACTTCCACATTTTGCATGCAATGTCTGCCACGGCAGTCGAAATTTCTCTATCCTTTATGCTCAAGATGGATGTTTAAAACATGTTCCAAAAGCTCCAATTTTGGCACAGGCAGGGAGGATACTGGAAAAGGTTGTGGAATCTGGCTTAACACCTGCCAATTGCATCATGGCATTCCATAAGATGACGTTCTCATTTTAGGCATTCTGTCAAACAGATCACATGCCTAGTTCCATGCTTCCACACAGACATCGACAAACCCCCCGCTCCCCCGGCAACGGCTATCCAGCCATCAGAATGCACCATACGAATCCGATGGCATTATGTCTAACCTATAAATTAATGCTGCTGCTGTAGGTCTTTGCCTCTCACCGTTGTCAGATACGTTACATAAAAATACCATTCTGCCGGAGATTCGTTCCAGCCTGCGAAATCCCGGCGCCAATTCTTCAATGGTTAATTGCATTTGCGTATGTGTTAATGCCTGTTTGTATTCATCGGCTATGCATTAACAGATTTCTGCAATACACAAAATACCCTGAGCGCTGCATAAAACCTAAAATAATAATATAATGTATTTTAAACTCTTTAAAAAACGTTTACATTAATATTTTCACAATTTGTTCTGTTTTTTCTGCAACTGATTTTATGGACAATATTTTCACAATTCGCTGTCTTTTTCTCTGTAGCCAATTGATTACCAATATTTACATACTTCAATTATTTTTCTCCACTGATTTATTATGATTTTTTCCACATTTACTCTATTTTTTCCACAGCCGATTGTACAATTAAAAATTTCACATTGTGCTTTGTTTATTCTGCAACGGATTAGCATCAACATACTCAAAGTTTTATTTTTATTTTTAATTTGTTTTTTCTGCAGGCGATCGATTCTAGTAAAAAATTTACTGCACAAACCACAGATCTTTGCTTGGAAACATAATCTTTTTAGCTAGTTCATTTGCAACCTCATTTTTCGCATATTATCATTATTGTATTATAGTACATTAAAATATATTGTCTGATTTAATTAACTATAATATGCTTGTATTTTATTGATTTCTTAATTGGAATAAAATATATAATTTAAATTAACTTATATTATAACAAACTAATATATAATTATATATATCACATTATTTAAATTATTATGTATATATTATATTATTATCATATACTATTATTATTTTTTAATTATGTATATAATGAATTAAATGATTAAATTCATATTATACTATATATTAAATTAAGTTCACCGCGGGAAAATTCATCACCACTGCAAATTGTTGGTGGTGAATTTGTCCTATGCCACTAAAACTTATAATAATTAAATTATAAGTTAATTTAATGACATATATTAAAAATATTTGAGTCAATAATTGTAAATTAATTTTAGATATTGACATTAATATAATTAATAACATTGTAATTTAATATATAAATATTAATTATGTTATTTAATTAATTAAATTATAATATTATTTATTTATAGATTTGTTAAATTATATATTAATATTAATATAATTAATAATATTTTAATTGCAATGGTAGACATGCTATTTTCAATTACATTATTCTTCTAAGTGGTCATTTTCAATTTTGAGTCTTTAATTTATAAATTAACTTTATAACTAACTCATGTACTTTAGGTGTTAGAGGTGTTGATGACATTATAATGGAAGATTATAGTCAACATTTTTTTGGATAATCATTAAGTTTATTACAATTTACACTTTTTTGGATAATCATTATAGTTTATAGCAATTTACACTACCAGATTATCTATTGAGTACTTAAATCCATTTGACAAATGGACGTTGGGGGGATTAGTGTATGAATGGAAGATAAAGACATCGTTTATATAATGTATTTTTGATTTAGACCACTATTTGGTATGTTGAAAATTGACTCATTTTATTATGAAATTTTATTATTTTTAGAATTATAATCAAGCAATTTCCTTTGGGTTTTTTATTTTTATATGATGGTTAAATTAATTGTTAGCATCTGACATATCATGTGTTAGATAAAATTCTTATGATTTGCATATCTTCCTAGTAGATAAAATATACCTCTAGTTAATTAACCTAAATTTATTTGGGTAGGACAATTAGTTTCATTCAATAAATACACTTATACTAATTTTTAAGTACTACAAAGTAAAGCCTAAATTTGATGGTCAACATTTTTTTGTAACTATTCCTTATTTACTCAAAATTATCCTTTAAATATTAGAACATAACTCTTATATATATATATATATATATATATATATATATATATATATATATATATATATATATATATCATTTTTAATAGACTGTCTAAAATCTCCTCTTCCATATAATACAATATTCTTAAAAAGGATATATTTTATAAAAAAATAATAATGTACCTAAACACAACTATACACTAAATTAAATTCAAATGGAACTTGAAAGAAAATTACAATAACAAAAATTTTATATAACTACTAAAAATTAAAGACCCAACAATGAATGCAAAAATAAAAATATAATTAGATATTGGCATTGCCTACTATTTTTTTTTTTATTAAATATAATATATAACAATTAAAATAAATTTAGAATATTCTAACCTTGTTTGTATTGACATCTCAAATGAATCAAATAACAATCTCCAAGTCACCATGTTGCTCTTTGTTATCTACTTCTTCTTTTCTATTTCTTTTCCTCTTTATTTTTTGTCAAATTATACAAGCTTTCCAATTGCAAAATAAAATATAAAAATCTCACACCTTAATATGCCTAATGTTGATGTTGTTGTATGTTGATGTTGTTGTTTTTTTTTCTTTTATGGTTTTTAGTTCCTCCCAGGGAACTATAGGCACGGCCAGAACTTAACTAGTTATTAATAATTCTCTTTTTAACATTTTTTCTATCTATTATCAAATTTTTTCTTTAAATAAAATTAGTGTCTTAGACATCTTTTACATTAATTTTTCATTAAATGCATGTACCTATCTTACATGATTAAAATCAAAATTTATGTCCATGTTTTTATATAGTAAAAAAATAGTTTACTCTTAAGTGAATAAATAACTATATGTTGTTCTCCCATTTATTCACTTTTCTATACATAGATATTAATATTTAATATTTAAATATATCTATCTATCTATTTAAATAAATCTATAATAAATATAAATTTGATACACAATTTATTTCATTTATGAAATTAAAAATAAAATTTATAAGTTGGTAGTTAATATGGTTGTAGAAATAAAATTATTTACTTGTTTATTAAAGTTATTCTTTAAATAAAATTGGTGTCTTAGACATCTTTTACATTAATTTTTCTAATAATAGGTAGATTATTCTATAAATATTAAAAAATATTTTTTATTAAATGCATGTATATCTTAAGTTATTAAAAGAAAAATTTATATCCATATTTTTATAAAATAAAAAAATAGTTTACTAAAATAAGTATATGTTATTCTCCCATTAATTTATTTTTTAATATTTATTGTATGATAAATAAACTAAAAGCTCTTAATAACCTCTCCATATTAACACATCCACTAAACACATAATTATTTGCATTTAAACTAAAAGCTTTTAATAACCTTTCCACATCAACACATCCACTACGCGAAGGCATCAGTGTCCTTAAATCTCTCAAAAATCAATAAATCATTACCCTATAGCTAGATAGATTAAATCTCACTGAATATTTACGACTTGTTAGGTGAACAGTAAATATTGAATTATGAGAGTGGAGGGGTAGGTAGTGGTTGACGAGAGTGGAAGAATTTTGGAGAATCTTTGAGCGGAGGGATTTCAACAGGTAGAATTTGAGTTCTACATTTTATTTCCTTTATCTTTTTTGCCGACGGTTTTCCTGCAACAAATTTGTTTGAATTCGTACTCAACTTTCTCTTAGTAGATTTTCTTAATTAAATTTGAGGATATTTTATACATTTGAGGATGAAATCAGGTGAAAAACAATATGCTAACATGAATTTCATCAGAAGTGAATAGCAGAGTTCGCAAGAATTCATAGGGACATCCTTTAAAAAAATTAAAAATTGGAGTTATTTCCTTTATGCAGGCCTGCAACTGGTTTGTGGGCTACCTTGTTGATTTCAAATTGGTGAAAATTTACAATTTTGAGGGCATTGCACTCTTGAGTGTGTTGAATGCAGTATTGCATCGAATGCCAACACATTTATCATGTCTGATTAAGTTTGAACCTGGGGTGTTGTTTTCGAATCCCAGTAACGTTTATCACTTGAACTCATTCCATCTGTTGGTTAATATTTTTTCATATAATTTTCTTTTTAAAGTACGTCTTATCATTCCAGGTTAATGTTTTTATTGTTTTGTGGTTATATTTATTATTATTATTATTATTTTTTAAATCATTCATAATATTTATCACAATAAATGGAACTTAAATGAGGATTCTGTATTAATTTTTGATAAATTTTTATGTTGCTCTCTATGAGATTGTAGGCCATTTTATTAAGGTCTGCTATTGTTTATTTATTTATTTTAATAATATTTCTTCTGTACTGTTATAAGATTATTGTCATCATATTGTGATGTTGTTATGTTCTCCAAAGTTTGTATATGATATTTATTTTATTATTATGTAGGAGGTTGGTCTGGAATATTGTGTAGTTTCTAGGCTATCCACTTGCATGATGTATAACACACTTAGTCCTAATATTACTGAGAGATCTAATGGACATGATAAGCCTTACAACTCTAACTCAGGGTAATTGGCCTAAGAACTTATAGATGTTGTACTTAGTAACTTTTATATCTTTAGTGTCTTTTAGGGGACATGTATTAAATGCGATGTGATAAAATCTTTGCAACTGCTTTACCCTAGTGGGCTTTGGTTATTTTATTTTTTAGTCCATAAATTAAATCATGATATAATTTAGCATACAATGGTACAGTAGCAACATTGTGGATCTTGATGAGCTTTGACTGGACACAACTCAAAAAAAAAATTCCAATTGGCTTGTGTTAAGCTGGAACTAGAGTTGAGGGTCCTTGTTTGGAAGTCTAGCTCTCTCTGTCGTTGTTCCCCTCCTCCATTGAAATTTATTTGCTGAATATCTGAGGTATTCCTGTTTGGGTTACTGTGAGAATGGGGCTATATTGTTGCTTGGTTTGTACTTGCTTATGTTGGGGCTATATTGTTGCTTGCTTTGTACTTATGTTCTATGTCCATTAGTTATTTGAATCCTAAAATCAAGATTGTAAAGTGCTTTGTACCCTACCCTTAAGTCTAAATCTATCACAGGCTTTGTCACCAATTAGGTGTGCCTTCCACCAAGCATGTACTTATCATTTGTGACATTGCTAAAATTTATCAAACACAACTAATTAAAACATAACATTTCTATTACTATTTGGCACAAACTTCGCTGCCCTGTAAGTCAATATTATCAATATTATTCAATAGGTTGTAATGCAATAGTTGAACATTATTCACATCACTTATCTAAAATCATATTCCCTTGAACTACAAATACTATACAAATTATTTATGATTTTAGAAAATAATAACTTTCTAAAAATTTTAAAGATTAATTGAATAAACTATGAAATTGATTGATGTAATAAAATATTATCAATGTTATGATAATAGTGGTGGTAATGCAATAGTTGAACATTATTGACATCGGTTATCTAAAATTATATTTATTTGAGCTACATATACTACACATATCATCCAAGGGTATTTATATGAGTTTAGAAGATAATAACTTTCTACATTTAATAAAAATAGTATCAATGTTGTTACAATAGTGGTGGTAATGCAATAGTTGAATATTATTCACATCACTTATCTAAAATTATATTCATTTAAGCTTACACATATCATTGAAAAGTATTTAGGATTCTACAAGATAATGGCTTTCTAAATATTTTCAATGTAGAAGAGAGTAATATAAGACCGGGATTTTACTAAGAGCAATTATGATAATAACAATATCATGGTTTTCACAAATAATTTAAAAAAAAAAACACCTAAACTCTAAATAATTATAACAAAATGAATTGTATAAATACAATATATAAATTCAACTTTATTTTAAAAATTAAAAATAAATGTAAAAAATAAAAATATATATATATATATACATAATGACTTTAAAACTTTAAACACCGGCAATTTACAATTTTAAAAATTTCCGTCATAAAATAGAGTTTGCTATACAGTTATCAGAATAATCTAGGTTTCCAAGATAATTAAAAAAACCTAGTCAGGAAGAAAATCATAGAACTCCCAAAAGGAAAACTCAAACTTGTATCTCTTTTACAAACTGATCTACTTTCTAATGGCTTGTTCAATGCCTGAAAATTTAAGAGCTAGAGGGAGGTGTGGAGATTTCTAACAGCTTCTATAACCCTTTGAAGAAATCAATTTTATTAAAACCTGCCAAATAGACCCATGAAACGTGGGCAGGATAGGAGGAGGCGCAGATTTGGATTTATACCTGTAGTTTGTATTGTTTGAAATTTACAATGCCTTTAGAAATCCATTTTATGCATATTCCACGTTGATAGAAATTGAAAAAAACTGTCAATCAGACCTCCTCTAGACGCCTGTCAAGTATGTGCAACTACAGTGTTTAATAAAATTTCTTCATGTCCTCTGCTTCATGGCTAAAGAGAAGGTTGCTGCAAATTGTGGTATTTGGATTTACACCTGCTATATGCTTTGGCTTGGAAGTTGTGAAATCGCTGCCATATGCACTGTCTTATAAATTTATTCCCCAGTTTGATATGATCCGCTGGCATGCCAAGATTCAGAATGCTCACGAATTTTATAAACCTTCGCTTCCTTTTCAGAATGCTCACAAATTTAAACAAATAATACTCGATACATCTAGCGCTGTATCTGCAAAAAATAGAGCGCCGTATTATTTTCCCAAATACATTTGAGCTCATAAATATGCATAGGAGGAGGAGGTTTTATGCAGCGCTCAGGGTATTTTGTGTATTGCAGAAATCTGTAAATACATAGACGATGAATACAAGCAGGCATTAACACATACGCAAATATAATTAACCATTGAAGATTTGGCGCCAAGATTTCGCAGGCTGGAACGAATCTCCGGCAGAATGGTATTTTTGTGTAACGTATCTGACAACGGTGACAGGCGAACAGCTACAGCAGTAACATTAATTTATGGGTTAGACATATTGCCATCGGATGCGTATGGTGCATCCTGATGGCTGGATAGCCGCCCCGCTTTCGTCTACTGTTTGATTAATGCTCACACCCTATTCAAAAGCTCCCATTCTGGCATAGGCAGGGAGGATGCTAGCATTATAAGAGAATTATAAGGTAAAAATCCATGTCAATGACTATTCTATGATATAATCATCATATACTCAAATGAAGAAATTTTAGAAAAATGACATTTAATATTATCTTATAATGGTATTATATAATTATATTAACCAGCACACTCTGTCTTGGACAGAAGAGAAAAAAATCTTTAAGGGAATGGAACAAGACTGAGGCCCACGAATCTGTACAAAGTCAAGTCGTTGGAATGTGCTGATTAAGCCCAACCTTTGAAATCTAGTTATCTCCTCAAAATGATTTTGATCAACAGAGACTCGTGTGCAATCATCCTCTGCTCAAAATGGTTTCGATCAATAGAAACTCGTGTGCAATCCCCCCCTCCTCTCCTGATAAGATTGATATTTTAAACAATGTATTGTATGCTACTGCAATCTGCCTTTCCCACTTCTTCCTCTTCAACAGTAGCAATTTTTGCAACTTTTATGTTACCAATCCTCCTCTGGTTGCAAGTAAAGACAATTATATTCCCTTTCGGCGTTAATACTTAGCAATCCTTCCCTGTTCCTCCTCGATAATGAATATGTGCTACAAACAAGTTCATCGGTAATACGCACACTATCCTCAATTATATTCCCTTTCGGCGTATTAGCACACTATCCTCAATTTGTTCCTCCTCGATAATGAATATGTGCAGTCACATCCCAACACATTTTTCAGTTCCCTCTTCATTCACAGCTGAAAATTCCAGGAAATTTCAATTTGATCTATGAGAAAATTCCAAATTATACATTCTGCAAATTAAAAAATTGACTAAACCACCTGTCTCGCCAGAAATTCAGCAGCAAGTAGTTGCAGGGTATCATACAAAGTAAATAATTTCTTAAAAATTAACTTCCGTTAAAAGAAGCTGTTGTCTTTCCGGAAATTATTTACAAATTTTCTCTCTATATCACAAAAAAAAAAAAAAATTAAGAGAAGAACCCTTGTATTATCATAAAATTAAAACTTTTTGGAACAATTTTTTAAACCACTATGACTTTGTATTGGTTGGTTGGTCTATCAAGTTTTGTAATGTTTTGTATTCTGTAGCCTCTTAGTTGTTCTATTTAGTTGTTCTTTGATGTCTGGCTGTGCTTAATGTTCTATCTTTCTTCTTGTACAAGGATTGGGGCTCTTTCAAAACCCTGCTGACCTAATAAAAAACAACTTGATTATAATCATACCCAACATCCTGGCCTGGGTTTCGTATATCAGCTCATTCCCTATAAAACTAATAGATATAACAACCAAATTTAGATTGCAAAAGATATGAACAATTTAAAATTCTCAAATTCCTGTATATCAGCTCATACCCTATAAAATTAATAGATATAACAGCCAAATTTAGATTGCAAAAATTATGTACAATTTAAAATTCTCAAATTCCCATGCAAAGGGATTCTTAAATTTGTATGCACAACTGGTTAAAAAAAATTTGAGGCATTTTTTTTGGTGGCCTCTATAATTTCTTTTACTGCTGCTTTTCTTCACCTCAGACATGAAACTCGGAAAACTTACAGATAAATCTGGAGAAAAATTCGGAGGAAAGATCTGATCTCCAGGCACATGGGTAGAAAATCAGTGCATCATAAACACTAGCTGTATAATTTCAGCCATCTTTTTGTCCACCGTAGCAGCTCATAGTTTTTAGAATAGGTCTTATGGGAGACTTCAGGATCTATTTTGAAGAAGTAGAGGATCTCATGAAACAAAAAAAATGCTATAGGATTAATTAGAATTTTTTTCTCGATAATAGCAGCCTCTAGCTCCTACTTTTTAGTTGAAAATTTAAATGGGTGCAATTGGGGTGGAGTTAGAAATTGCCCCACCAGCTTAGGGTTTTTTCTACCAGTTGTCAATCATATGAAGTTTTTATATTGCCACCAATTAATTTTTTTATTATTTTATATTTATTTACTCTACTGAATTAAATATGCAAAGTAATAAAATTCAAGAGACCAGTAACATCCATAGGCTGTTTAGTCTCGTGGACGTCATTAAAATCTTTCATTCATTCATTCATCCATAAATTTAGAAACTTAAACTACTTTACAAAATTCATAAAACCACCCATTTTAAAATAATCCTAAAAATCTGAACAACTCTTATAAAAAAAAAAAAAAAAATTCAAACCACCTAAAATTCTAAACCCTGTTAATAAAATATTCAGCACTTCTATCTAAAAAGTAGAAACACTAGCCCCAGCATGAGATCATGCTTTTAGTGTCCATTTCATGATCCATATATGATTTACAACCGATAAAATAAGTGCCCATGTCATGGTCCATACGGCATGGCACAACTGACAAACCTTTGTCCATACTAAAAAATAAACAGGATAAATCTGTAAGTAGAATCTACTTTTAAACAAGAAAATTAAAATACCACGCCTTCTCCTGTGGGTCGTACTCAAGATAATTTCAAAATTCAAATGACCAGTACTTAGGATTTTATTACCAACTCCTGTGGTGAAATAACAGCGCATGCGATTTCAGATACCAACAGTGAAAGATACTTTAACGTTTAGACATTAACAAAAATTGTAAATTGTTCAAAACTTCTTTAGTTAGGAATTTAAAAAAATAAAAAAAATGAGTTCTTTATATCATTCTATTTTGTAGACTATGATTTATTATATAAGTTAACTAATGAAACAGTCTAATCTATTATTTAGAGTAAATTCTTACAACCTCCTTAAAAAATATTATAATATTATAACAATGAATTAATGATAATACAATATTAACAAAAATAAAATTAATTTCATAGTGATAATTTATGTTGTAAGGTTTGACTTCTTGTTTGGCAATAATAAAATTCAGATAAAGCTTGACAAGAGGAAAAAATATAAGTATTAAAAATAAAACAATATCATGTTAAATTTAAATACATTATAATAAATTTAAAAATATTATAATATAAAATACTTAAAATTTTAATTTAAATATTATTAATATAAGAAATAAATATATTATAATTAAAAAACTAATTTAAGTATCTTAAAATACTAATTTTATTATATATAATAAAAAACAAATAGACATTGTTTACAAAACAAAATATAACGATATTAAATTTTATTACACCAATTATTCCAAGATTCAAGTCATTTTTTAGAATTTGAAGCAACTAAACACCTACACCCCTTGGCTCCCCACAACTTTTGCTTTTGCTTGAGAAGTAGCTTTCTCATGATGCAATTTGAGCAATTGCGTTGTGTTGTTAAGTCAAGGGTGTGGGCCACTGATGATTAGTCATTGGTTGGGGGTTTTGCTCAACTCCTTTTATTTCATCCAACTTAGGGGTTCACAAAGTTAATCCCAATGTAGCAACAAGGAGAGGATACATTCATGTGGGCAAAGAATGAGGATCACATGACAAACACAACTATCGCTTGCCAGTGCCATGTTCCCCACATCTAATCAATCTAGTTGGCATAAAGAGCAACGACCTACCTTTGCCACTTGTAATTGTTCACTTGGGTGCAACACCAAATGTCAAACTTTCAATCACCTAAACAAACTCCCAACTCTCCCGAATCCTCTAATCTCCAATTTCAAACAATCACCATGTTAGCCAACGAATTTAACATAGGTAGCATAGATTGAAAAGATCTAGAGACTCATTTACACCCAAAGACTTGCTTTTTTAAATATATTTTAATTTAAAAACCTAAACCCTATTTAATACAAATTTTTGGACAAACTACAATGATTTTTTAGGTTTTCGTTTAAATACGTCAAATTTTGAACTTCATGGCCAATATTCAGCAAACCCTGAGGCTTAGGTGATAACATATAAGCTAATATTGATCTTAATAATAAAGCAAAAGTAATTGAATGTAGCTCAAGATTGAATATAAATTTACTTGCACTACAAAGGTTAGTCTTAAAATTTGGGAACAAAAGGAAAGAAACATACAAATTCGTTTTAACATTAAGATATAAGTCAAGAATAAAGAGTTAAACACATGTTCAATTCTTATTCCCAAATCAAGCCTTGTGCATTTAGTTTGGATAAAAAGGGATGTTAACTTGGTAGTAGGCAATGTAAATTGAAGTTGGTTGTTATCAAGAATGTGTTGATAAAGTAATTATAAATTTTGTTCCTTTGGATGTGTGTAGAATTATGTTTAGTAGTCCCTATAGGTATGATAGGAAAGTTGTTTATTACTAAAGGGAAACAAGTAGCACAAATCAAGGATGAACAAAGTTTATTGATGACTACTTACAAAGGTGAGGTGGACCAACCCAAAGTTTTGAATCCTTAAGCAAGGAAGAAGCTCAATGGAAGTACTAGGATCAATCCTATTGAGTGAAGAAAAAAGAGGTGTTTGAGGAATCGTGATAAAAAGTCTATGTATTGGAGAGGTGTGTCAAAAAATAGATCAAAGAATGAGTTTGTTACAATATTGATCCATGGTAAAGTAGAACACAACTCGTGTAACACTTTTATTGACAAGAATAAGTGTTTTTTGGAAAGAGGACATTTTGGCATCTAAGCAAAATTAATGGTTTGTAAAGGAGACAATTATGCAACCTTCATCACAAAAAAACAAGTGGCAGATTCATAATTGTCAAACAATTATGCAATTGCTAATTTGCACCAAGTGGTGGTTTGATTAGTCCAAGAAATGACTAATGACATTTTGAGTCCTACACTTTTCAACTTCCTAGCATCCTTTCACATTTTATTCTAGCTTGTAAGAGCATAATTACGAAATGTAAATGCATTTTAAGAGAATATCAATTTAAAGTTCCAAAAGTACTCATTTGTTCCAAGTGAATAAGTAGATTGTATTGAACTCAACAAAAATGAAAATGTTAAGATAGATGTTGTAAGTGATCTTAGGAACTATGAAATTTGTGTCAAGTAGGATGTGTGCCCAAAAGGCCTAATACTATTTTTGTTCTTGGAATAATAAATAAGACAACAGTTTACCTCACTTTGCTTTTATCATTAATATTCAAATTCTTCAAGGTCAAAATATTTATCTTCAATTTTCTTATAATGCACTCATATTCAAATTAGTTTGGTTGCCTAATAATTATAATATTGATTTGTCATACTCTACTAATCAATATATTAAGATTATAATTGCTTTACTTCATCCATTAAAATTAAATTGAAGGAAATTTTATTTTTGTCAATTACCAATAGTTTACTAATCAATATATTAAGATTATAATTGCTTACTTCCACCAATAACAATATATATATATATATATATATATATATATATATATATATATATATATATATATATATATATATATAAACAATATAACCACTTGATATTCTTTACTCTTACCGTGTGACCTATAATTTTCAATATCTAATTGAATTAAATTGTTGACTAATATAAATCAACAATCTCTACGAACAGCTTACCATCCATCAATTACAAATGTGCGTAACCTAAATCTTATTCCTCTCCCAAAATGATTTTGATGAATAAAAACTTGTGTGCAATCCTCCTCTCCTTTCCTGGTAAGATTGATATTTTTAACAAGGTAATGTATGTTGCCTTCACTACTCTCCTCTCCTCTCCTCTCCTCTCCTCTCCTCTCCTCTAGTCTGCAACAATAGCATTTTTACAACTTTCGATGTTACCAATCCTCCTCTAGTTGCAAGTACACACAATTATATTCCTTCCCGGTGTTATTATTCAGTAATCCTTACTTATGCATTAGTCAGACACTGTTCACATCCACGCACACTTTTAACTGTGTAGGACAAACATTTTCAATTTTTTAAACGCGTGTTGATTTTTAGATGAGTTTGCTTTCCTAATACAGTCCCGTAAAAGAGAAGTATATGCCAGACAAGTGGCACCCACATTATAAATGAAAATTCCAGCCACCTCCCTAGAAGATAAATACGAATCAATTATTTGATGCCACCCGTAGGATATTGTGTCCTACGAACAATTTCATCGGTCAGTGTCCTCAATTTGTTCCGTCTCCTCGACAATGAATATATGTTAGGTAATTGTTAGATTGATTTTTATGGGTTATCATGTAAATTTATTATAAGAAAAAGATGAAATCGAAATGGGTATCTGGTCAACTCTCTGATTTGTGATGATCAATATAAAAAGAAAGATGTTGAGGGGCCGGATCTTTTGTGGACACTTTGGACCCACTGATTTATGGATAAATCAGATGATCAGAAACCTCCACCAGCCCTCTCTGCTACTTCTGTGATGATCAATATAAAGAGAAAGATGTTGAGGGGTGGGACCTCGTGGACACTCTAGATCCCACTGATGTATTGGATAAGCCAGATGACCATAAACCTCCACCTCCCCTCTCTGCTATTTCTGTGATGATCAATATAAAGAAAAAGATGTTGAGGGGTGGGACCTTTTTGTGGACACTCTTGACCTCACTGATGTATGGATAAGCCAGATGACCAGAAACCTCCACCTCCCCTCTACTATTTCTGTGATGATAAATATAAAGAGAAAGATGTTGAGGGGTGGGACTTTTTTGTGGACACTCTGGACCCCACTGATGTAGACCCCACTGATGTATAGATAAGCTGGATGACCAAAAACCTCCACATCCCTTCTCTGCTACTGCTGTTACTGCTGTGGTGGTTTAACTGTTAGTTTCTATATGTTTTTTGATCTTGATGTTAACCTTGTATGAACTATTAAAGTGTGATTTCATATCTATCCATTTTTTTGAATGTGTACTATTATTTTTTTAATAAATAATTAATGTACACTTACTCATCAAAGTCCCCTCTTCATTTACAGCTGATTCCAAATTATACATTATTGCTAATTAAAAAATTGCACTAAACCACCTGTCTCTCCAAAAACTCAGTAGCAAAGGAATTGCATGGAAGCATACAAAGTAAAAGACTTCTAAAAACATCACCCTCCCTTGAGAAGAAGCTGCTATCTTTCAGGAATTACTTACAAGCATCAGAATGCACAAACTTGGCTATGATCATAACCAACAATGCCGACCTGGGTTTCGTATATCGGCTCAGACCCTCTAAAACTAATAGATATAACAGCCAAATTTAGATTGCAAAAGATAGGTACAATTTAAAATTCTCAACTGACTAAATTACAGCAACTTCCCATTCAAAGGGATTCTTAAATTTTGTATTCACAGCTGATTAAAAAAAATTGCCTCAAATTTTTTTTGTGGCCTCTAGAAATTCTTTTATTGCTGCTTTTCTTCACCTGAGACATGAAACCCAGAAAACTTAGAGATAAATCTGTAGAAAATTTTGGAGGGAAGATCCAGACTCCAGCCACGTGGGAAGAAAATCAGTGCATCATAAGCACTGGCTGCATAAATTCAGCCTTCCTTTTTTGTCCACAGCCATAATTGCCCATCCGAATTCTAGAATAATGAAATATCCATTCAACACTTCGACCTAAAGAGTAGAATCAGAAGCCCCAGCATGAGATTATGCTTTTAGTGTCCATTTCATGATTCATATAGGATTCACAACTGATAAAATAAGTGCCCATGTGTCCATACGGCATGGCACAACTGACAAAACCTTGTCCATACTAAAAAATAAACAGTGTAAATCTGTATACAAATCTACAAGTAGAATATACTTATAAACAGAAAATTATAGAACCACGCCTTCTCCTGTGCGTTATTCTCGAGTCTCCTATAAATCATAAGGAGATCACCACTAAAGAAAGATAATTTCAAATGACCAATATTTAGGATTTTATTACCAACCCCTGTGGTGAAATAACGATGCATGCGATTTCAGATACCAACAGTGAAAGATGCTATAAAGTTTAGTCATTAACAAACTGAGTAAAAACTGTAGTTCCTTATTATCATTCTATTCTTAAGCCAATAGTACATTGTAGAATGGTTTATTATACAAATAATGAAACAGTCTTAAGAACAAATTCCCAACACATTACAAGCTTCCTAATACAAATTAAAACAACGTACTAATGATAGCACAATACAAACAAATATAAATTTATTTCATAGTGATAATCTATGTCGTAAGGTTTGAATTTGTATTCATGTTGGACCACAATAAAATTTGCAAGAGAAAAAAATATAAGTTATAAAAATTAAACAATATTATGTTAAATTTGAATACATTATAATAAATTTAAAAATATTGCAAAATAAATATGTTTAAAATTTTAATTTAAATATTATTTTAAAATTTTAATTTAAATATTATTAATATATAAATAATAAATATGTCATAATTAAAAATCTAATTTAAATATTTTAAAATATTTAAAATATTAAATTTTAATATATTGATTAGAAAACAAATTGGCATTGTTTACAAAATAAAATATAAAGATATTAGATTTTATTACATCAATTATTTCAACATTAAGTCAATTTTTAGAACCTAAAGCAACCAAAACACCTACACCCCTTGGCTCCCCGCAACTTTCACTTTTGGTTGCCAAGTAGCATTTTAATGATGCAGTTTGAGCAATTGAGTTGTGTTGTTGTGTCAAGGGTGTGGGCCACCGATGACTAGTTGTTGGTTGGGGGTTTTGCTCAACTCCTTTTCTTCCATCTATTCACAAAGTTGGTTTTGGTATAGGAACAAGGAGAGGATCCATTCATGTGGACTACGAATGAGGATCACGTGAGAAAAACAACTACCACTTGCTAGTTCCATGTTCCCCACATCTAATCAATGTGGTTGGCATAAACAACAACCATCTAACTTTGCCACCCGTAGTTCATTCACATGCAACATTGGAATTCAAATTTTCAATCACCTAAACAAACTCCCAACTCTCTTGAATCCTCTTAATCTAAAATTTCAAGTAGTCACCATGTTGACTAACGAATTCAACATAGGCAACAAATGTAAACACCCAACGACTCGCTTTTTAAAAATATATTAATTTAAAAACCTAAGCCCCATGCTTATGAATTTTTGGACACAACAACCACCTACCTTTGCCACCCATAGTTCACTCACATGCAACACTGGAATTCAAATTTTCAATCACCTAAACAAAATCCCAACTCTCTTGAATCCTCTTAATCTAAATTTTCAAGTAGTCACCATGTTGACTAACGAATTCAACATAGGCGACAAATGTAAACACCCAAAAACTCGCTTTTTAAAAATATATTAATTTATAAACCTAAGCCCTATGCTTATGAATTTTTGGACAAACTACAATGTTTTTTTAGGTTTTCTTTTAAGTATGTCGAATTTTGAACTTCATGTCCAAAATTTAATGATCCCTCAAACTTAGGTGATAATATATATGCCAACATTAATCTTTTATTAATAAGACAAAAGTAATTGAATGTAGCTCAAGATTGAATATTAATTTTCTTGTACTACAAAGGTTATTTTTAAATTTTGGGAACAAAATGAAAGAAACATACAAATTTGTTTTAACATTTAAGATATGAGTCAAGAATAAAGAGTTAACACATGTTCAATTCTCATTCCCAAACCAAGCCTTGTGCTTTAGTTTGAATAAAAAGGGGTGTTAACTAGATAGAGTGCTAACTAGGTAGTAGGCAATGTAAATTGAAGTTGGTTACCAATCAAGAATTTGTTTCTTTGGATGTGTATAGAATTATGTTTAGCAATACCTATATGTATGGTAAGCAATTTTTTATTACTAAAGGAAAACAAGTAGAACAAATCAAGGGTGAACAAAGTTTCTTCATGACTAGGGCAAATTTCTAGCTTGTAAAAGCATAATTAAGAAATGTAAATGCATTTTAAGAGAATATTAATTGAAAGAATTCCAAGAGTACTCATTTGTTCCAAGTGAATAAGTAGATTGTATTGAACTCGACAAAAATGAAAATGTTAAAGAGAGATATATTGTAAGTTACATTGTTGTGTCAAGTAGGATGTGTGCCCAAAAGGCCCAAGACTATTTTTGTTATTGGAATAGTAATTAAGACAACCATTTACCTCACTTTGCTTTAACTCTCAATATTCAAAATCTCCAAGATAAAAATGTATTTTCAAATTAATTTGATTGCCTAATAAGTCATACTCTACTAATCAATATATTTAGATTATAATTGCTCACTTTCATCCATAACAATTAAATCGAAGGAAATTTTATTTTTGCCAATTAACAATACTCTACTAATCAATATATTAAGATTATAATTGCTTGCTTCCACCCATAACAATTAAAACAAAGAAAATTTTGTTTTTCCTATTAACTATATATTGACCATTTGCTTGATATTTGTTATTCTTACACTGTGACATATTGTTTTCAATATCTAATGGTTATTGAATTAAGTTGTTGAATAGTATGTCCTCACATAATTGAAGTATTTTGACAAATTATCCCTCTCATTCAACAAACTCTGCAAACAAACAATCCACAAATTCTAACTTCATGTATTCATCAATTTTAATGTCAATACACTCTAACAATAACCATTTAATAATGAAAAACTCACGATAAGAGTTCACCATCCATCAATTACTTTGAAATGTAGTACCCTAAATCTTAGTCCTCTCAAAATGATTTTGATCAATAGAAACTCGTGTGCAATCCTTCTCTCCTCTCCTAGTAAGATAGATATTTTAAACAAGGTAATATAGGTTGCTACAATCTATACCTTCTATTGGAAATAAGCCGCACTCGAACAAATGATGGATTGGCCAAAGAGAGGCTAGTGCTCAAGGTCTTAGGTTTGAGTCCTAGCTAGTCCATATGAGTTGGAGCTCAACATGTGGTATCAAAATGAGGCTAAGAGCCTCAAGCACTTGCAATGTTGTGGCCTAAGGGGTGGTGTTGGAAATAAGAGACACCCGGACTAACGGTGGACTGCAAAGAAGGGTCAATAGCTCAATTGGTAGAGCACTCTAGCAACAAATGGAAGATCCTAGATTTGAGTCTACCTGATCCATATGAGTTGTAGCTCAACATGTGGCCTTAGAGTCCGGCTAGGAGCCTCAAGCACCTGCAATGTAGCTTAAGGGAGGGTGTTGAAAATAAGCCACCCAAACCGACATTGGACTGGCTAAAAAGAGACTAGTGACTCAATTGATAGAACAATTCAATAGCAAATGGTCCATATGAAACGTAGCTCAACACCTTCTCCACTCCTCTCTTCTTCAACAATAGCTGTTTTTCTTTTTCCTATTTTTTATGTTACCAATCCTTCTCCAATTGGAGGTACACACAATTGTATTACCTCCCGGTGTTATTACTTAGCAATCTTTCCTTACGCAGTCGACCAATCCACCCATCCACGCACACTTTTTAACTTTTTGTGTCGGTCGAACATTCTCAAAATATTTAAGCTCCTGTTGATTCGTAGATGGGTATGCATATGCTAGATAAGTGGCACCCACATGAAACGAAAATTCTGGCCCCCTCCTCTAAAGATAAATAGGAATCAATTCTTTCACGTCACCCAAAGGATATTGTGTCCTATGATCAAGTTAATTGATCCGTGTCCTCAATTTGTTCTCCTCAACAATGAATATGTATGTTAATAGACAACTGAAATAGAGGAAAATATTATAGGTCACTGTTAGATTGATTTTGATGGGTTATCATGCAAATTTATTATATGAAAAGATGAAATCAAAATGTGCAGTCATATAACACATTTTCAGTCCCCTCTCCATTCACAGTTGAAAATTTCAATTGCTAAACTATGAGAAGATTCCAAATTATACATTTTGCAAATTAAACAATTGCACTAAACCACCTGTCTCTTCAAAAATTCAGCAGCAAGTAGTTGCATGGTACCATACAAAGTAAAAGACTTCTAAGAAGATCACCCTCCCTTTAGAAGAAGCTGCTATGTTTCCAGGAATTATTTACTAACATCAGAATGCACAACTTGGCTGCTATGATCATAACCAACATCCTGGCCTAGGTTTCGTACATCAGCTTAGACAATGTAAAACTAATAGATATAACAGCCAAATTTAGATTGCAAAAGATAGGTACAATTTAAAATTCTCAACTGACTAAATCACAGCATGTTCCCATGCAAGGGGGAATTCTTAAATTTTGTATGCACAGCTGCTTAAAAAAATTTGAGGCAATTTTTTTTGGGTGGCCTCTAGAATTTCTTTTATTGCTACCTTTCTTCACCTAAGACATGAAACTCAGAAAACTGGCTGCATAATTTCAGCCACCCTTTTTTGTCCACAGCCTTGATTGCCCATCCGAAGCAGTAGCAGCTCATAGTTTCTATGATTCTAAACCCTGTTAATGAAATATCCATGCAACACTTCAACCTAAAGAGTAGAAGCACTAGCCCCAACTTGTGATTGCTTTTAGTGTCCATTTCATGATCCATATAGGATTCACAACTGATAAAAATAAGTGCCCATGTCATGGTCCAGACAGCATGGCACAACTGACAAACCTTGTCCATACTAAAAAATAAAAAGGATAAAAATAAATAAGGATAAATCTGTAGACAAATCTGCAAGTAGAATCTACTTATAAACAGAAAACTATAAAACCACGCCTTCTCCTGTGAGTTGTACTCTTGAGTCTCCTATAAATCATAAGGAGGTCAACCAAAGAAGATAATTTCAAATGACCAATATTTAGGATTTTATTACCGACCACTGTGGTGAAATAACGGAGCATGCGATTTCAGATACCAACAGTAAAAGATACTTGAAAGTTTAGACGGTAACAAAAATGCTGTTCAAAACTTCTTTAGTTAGGAATTCTTAAAAAGATAAACTGCAGTTCCTTATTATCATTCTATTCTTAAGCCAATGAAAAAATACATTGTAGAATGGTTCATTTAAGTCATAATGAAACAGTCTAATCTATTATTTAGGAACAAATTCCCAACCACCTACAACCTTCCTAAAACAAATTACAGCAATGGGCTAATGATAGTCATAGAACAATACTAACAAATATAAAACTAGTTTCATAGTGATAATCTATGTCACAAGGTTTGAGTTCATGTTTGGCAAACAATAAAATTTGGAAAAGCTTGACAAGGGGAAAAAATAAAACAATATTACGTTAAATTTAAATACATTATAATAAATTCAAAAACATTACAATATAAATATATTTGAAATTTTAATTTCAATATTATTAATATATATAAATAACAAATATATTAAATTTCATATATTAAATAATAAATATATCATAATTAAAAATCTGATTTAAATATCCTAAAATATTAAATTTTAATATATTGAATAAAAAACAAATCGACATTGTTTACAAAACAAAATATAATGATACCAAATTTTGTTACACCAATTATTCCAACATTCAAGCCATTTTTTGAGAATATGTAACAGTCAGAACACCTACACCCCCTAGCTCCCCATAGCTTTTGCTTTCACTTGGCAAGTAGCTTTCTCATGATGCAATTGGAGCAATTGTGTTGTGTTGTTCAGTCGGGGTGTGTACGGCCGATGACTAGTCATTGGTTGGGTTTTGCTCAACTCCTTTTCTTTCATCCGACATAGGGGTTCATGAAGTTGGTCTTGGTGTAGGAAGAAGGAGAGGATCCATTCATGTGGGCTAAGAATGATGATTGTGTGAGAAACACGACTACCACTTGCTAGTTCTAGGTTCCCCGAATCTAATCAATCTAGTTTGCATAAAGAATAGCGCGGCCTACCTTTGTCACCTATAATTGTTCACTCGCTTGCAACACCGGATTTCAAACTTTCAATCACCTAAACAAACTCCCAACTCTCCTAAATTGTTTGAATCTACAATCTCAAGTAGTCACCATGTCAACCAATGAATTCAACATAGGCAGCACAAATTATAAACACCAAAAGACTCG